>BTPG01000002.1:141933562-141936062 GCA_036245525.1 Semisulcospira habei | reverse complement strand
AGTATTTCCGCAGTAATGGTTTGGATGGTTTGGTGAACAAAACTATAGTACACCTCTTCAGCGGCGTGGGGTGGATGCGGGGGGTGGGGGGGTGTCCTGTTCGTCCGTTAACTCATTCTGCCCGCGTCACACCACAGCAAGATATGGCTAGACCACGGTGGCAGCATAGCTTGGCGCCTATAGGCGCCAAGCTATTCTGCCACCATCCTTGAACTATCATGGTCGATCTGTCTCCTGAATTGCAATGCAGTCCTCAAAATGTGGGTATTTCGTACCTTGAGCACAATGAGTTAATCATTCAGTGTTTGAAACTTCGAAAATAATGTAAACCCGCCGAAAACAATATGAAATTTTCGTGGGGATACTGAACTTTGAATGAACCCAACCCTGTTCTAGTGTGGAGCGGGGCACATTGTAGAGTTGTTCATAAATTGTTCACTGCATGTTACAGACAAACTAATTTCTGGGAGTGGTAATGAAGAACATAAAGTGTATTTTCAGAGGCAGGGCCACTGCAGAAACTCAGGGTAAATGGACAAATAATAAGTTAGTTTGAAATTTAAGCCGTTCAGCAGACGATCAGCTGCCATTTGCCCATCTTCAGTGTCTACCAAAGCGGAAATTTCTGAGTGGGCATGTATGCTTTTGAACAGAGGCCCACCAAATACTATTTGCGTATGTGTTAGCGAAAACATGCCCTAGTTTGCAGCTGAGCTCTAGCCTATTAGTTAAATAATAATAATAATAATAATAATAATACCGTTATTATATAATAATATAATAATAATTGTTGTTACTTTCCGTCAGCTAAGTTCACCAACACAAACAGAAGCCTCATTACACATGTCTCCGTTCTTTGGATCTGTGGTCGAAATAAAGAAAAAAACTCGAAATGAAGGTATTCAGGAAGACAGAAAGGAAGCTAGATTTACGCTCACACCCACAGAATGGGTACGAGCACTCTAGGAATATGTGGAAGTAATCACAGACTGGACTCGTCATGATGATATTGTGTTATTTGTTATTCCCAACGTGGACAATCTTTTATCAAAGACAACGAGGAAGATTTTTTCCTTTCCGCAATTTTTCATAATATTTGCAACACAGCATTGTTAATGACGTTTTGACTATGTTTCTATTACTGCGACACTGTATCGCGTATGGGGCAGGTTCTGTTCCCATTTTTTTTCTTCTGCGTCCTCGATGGCTTATGCAGGCACACTACTACATTCAGGTTGAATGTATGAATTCGCGCAACTTTAATTTTTCGTCGTGGCCCTGTACTCAAAAAAATGACCCAAACCAGAACGTGCATATACAAATATTTGTTCTTCAAAACCAGGTAAGATATTCAAAATCGGCATTGATATACTATAATAATGATATCAGTTGATATTTTGACCAAATTTAGCTTTTCAGAAGCATCAATGGTAGCTGAAATTTGCTTCCGTAGCAACCAGGTATAACGGTCACTTAGTGCTCGTTGCCATGACAACGGTGAGCATACCTGACTAACTGCGCACGTCGGAGCGTTCACTGAGGAGAGACAAATACTGATTCTAATGATATTATACAATAATTCATATGTCCATAAACAAAAAAACTTGCGCTGAAGTGTCTTAGCTCGCCTTAAGCGTGTGAAACGCTGTCACTGTACCACATTTGATGCATGTAACACGAAAAAGAACAATTCTGTGACTTGTCCGCTCCCCCGTTCCCGCCACAAACTCATAATCCAGAACTGTCAATGTGGACATTCGCAATGATAAGTAATTGTCGCCTCAGAAAATTGAAGAGCTGGGGTCAGAGTTCAGCCTCTTCCCTACCCAATGCGCACAAGGCCATCGGGCCGACGTCGGCCCGATGCCCTTGTGCGCATTGGGCAGTATGCTTCACGCTATGTTCGGCGCGCATAAAGTGATCTGCTCCACGGCAGGCTTTGGTTGCTGAACTTTGCCGGTATCAATGTTGTTTTCCGTGCCGCAACTAAGTCTTTCTACCTTTCTCCTGCGATCCAAGTTAGTAGGTTCTTCGTTGTCTTTTGATCATAACGGAAGTCAAGCCAAGTCAAGTCAAACACCTTTATTTATCCCACGAAGGGGCATTTCCAGTTTAGGCGGAAGCGTATCAATATGTATTAAGTCAGAAGTAAAAAATGGATAAGACGGACATACGCACACACATACACCCAGGCACACCGGCACCGGGCACCTATGCACGCAGAATAAAAACTATACTAATAGTATACTGACGGCTGTGCTAAAGCTGACATACTAATACTGACAACTAATGATACAGACATCTATGCTAATATTGACATACCTTACATGTACATAAAAAAGAAGGAACTCTCCTGCGTCCAAAGGAGAAAAATAGCAAGAAAAAGTCTTTCATTTCACGACATTTCAAAATTTCGTGATAGAAGTTAGCCTTTTTGGCCAGCGTTATTGTAAGACCTATTACTAACATTCATGAGGAGCTATTGCGAACAATTTGCTCA
>BTPG01000002.1:141673017-141933542 GCA_036245525.1 Semisulcospira habei | reverse complement strand
GGCCGGGCAGACAGACATGGTGATTCAATAGCTACAAATTGAGAACGGAGTACATGTTTTCATTCATGCGTCACACGACCAACTCCGTAAACGCAAACCTTACCTACGTTACCTCGCTACCTAATAATTTATAATAATAATAATAATAATAATAATAATATAAAATAAGGAAGAAGAAGAAGAGGAGGAAATAAAATAAATTAAAAAAAAACATAAAATGTAGCGGCTTTGGAGACTTTCATGTATAGGCCTAACTCATATTGTGACATGTTATGACCTCATTTTCATCTCTTTAGTACAAGCTCTGTTCGACAACTAGAGCAAAATCGCACGCTGAACAACGCAGCTTATTAGCACAGTTCGAAACAAGATGCACTCTAGAAATGTTTTTTAGGCGACAGACCATACTGAATAGTACGGATATTCCCCGGGTCGAAAACGGTGCGCCAAGGTCAGTGTCACATGATCGTCGCTTCGATGCCGAATACTAACATTCTAATTGTTAAAAAATGTACAACAAAAACAAACAAACAAACAAAACAAACAAAAATTCCCTGTTCCATCGCATTTTCTTTGACGACAATGCAGCTCGAAACATTAAAAAAGAAAGAAAAAAAAAAGCAAGTTAAAATTGAGCGTCTGGTAGCAAGAAACGTGTCTGCAGGTGTCAGAACATGCATTGGTGTCAAATATAGCGCAAGCCAGCGCAGCTCAAAGCTTTATCAACTTGACTACTTTTACTTTTACGAATATAGTCGTGAAATTAAAACACATTGTTGTTTTTTTTTGTTTTTGTGTTTGTTGTTGTTGTTTTTGTTTTGTATTTTTTGGTTGCTACACGGAATGCCTTCGGGAGTTTTAAGGCATGCCGTAACTGTTCAAATATACACTTCTGTAACAGACGATTACGAAACGCTACACACAGGTCTAGTTATGGTTCATTTAGATACAGGAGGACAATCCGGTTCAGCACACGTCGTCTGTATATCAAGTAACCCGACAATGACTCCACTCCGTTCTAGAAAGACAACGCTATTATTCCTTGAAACAGCAAAAAATAGATTGACATGCTAACGGCAGCGCAGAATAAAGAAGTGCGATTACACATATGCTTTCGCTGTGTGTCCAAACTGCTGTTAAAGTTCATTAGGTGTGTCGACAAGGCATAACACTGAAACACAAATGGTGCTGAAATGTGTCTTCAGATTTATTCGTAATGGTACTTTAAAGTAACCATCGGCACTCCTAAAGGCTTCGGCTTTATGGGATACAATGGTTACTTTGATCTCCTGAAGGCCTACGCAAACCTCTGCTAACAATAACTTATATTGGGCCAACGAAATAAATTCCATTAAAAGATTAAGACAAACCAACTGGTGATAATAATGTTGTTGTTTTTAATTCGCTTTACAGCCACCAGAACTGCTGACAGCTCTGGCGGCTACGTGCGCAGAAGGGCCATAGAATATAGGCTACAACAGGAATAACCGAAGTAAAAATTCGCAATAAAAGTCAGCAGTATAACAGATAGAGGCTGGTATGCGGGGAGGGGTGGGAGTGAGAGGGCAGTCTTGATTAACAAATGTCTGAGCTTGTCCGGAGATACAGCGCCCATTGTTCAGTTAGTCAGGCTTGTAATTCACTGTTAGCGTAAAATACTACTACGACTACTACTACTGTTAATGATAAAAAAAAATAAAAAAAACCCGCTCCTTCTGCATTTATGGGATCCCGCCTTTGTTGTTCTTGGATGGTGTAGTGTATGATCAGCTCTTTTGCTAGGGAACAGCCGGGACTGTTTTTCAGCACCACGATCCAGAACATTACATGATGTCCAGAACGATCCAGACCATTGCAGATGGTAATCAGTAGCTTTAAAACTTGTTCGGTGGAGGCCTGCCGAGCTCTGGTAGGTCAGTATGTCAGGATGCAGGTCCATTGTTAAGCAATGAAAGGCTTGCCTTTCTTAAACACGCCATTTGGCTTTCGCCTCTTTGACTCAGTTTTGCCAAATTGCAAATCACTGAAGAGGCAGGGCCTTGTATCATTGATGCCTACACCACTGACCTAACACATTAAGCAAACGGATGAGCGCGGACACACTGCGGCGGTCGTGTGCCCGAAGACGTCTTGCGACTGGGGACCACACTTAGTATCTCATGGAAAGTGTACTTACCTCTGATAAAACTCGGGTCGACTCTGTAGGTGGTTGGGCAAAGCAGGGCTGTACGTGTCTGGAAACTCCTGTATTTATCTCCCTCCACGTCACGGTTAGTCATCTATTGCTTAATCATGCGTGACATTTAACTCCCTTTTTATGCAAAATCAGCTGTTACTCATGTAATGATACCGCGCAGTTAGTCCGTTCCCTGCCACTGATTTTTTGTTTGTTTGTTTGTTTTTGTTCTGAACTCTGTGTTCACTCAACGACCGAAAGCCATTACTGTCCTGAGAACATGGACACAAAGTGGTCATAGCAAGAGGCATAGATCCTCATGAGCCCCCGCGGTCGCGGGGGTTCACGAGGATCTATGCCTCTTGCAGTTAGATCGCATTCGCTTTTTCTCTTCAATGAAACTCTTTCACTGCCAGTGGACGCAAACTGTGTGTTTGAAATGGTAAATTCGGCCGTCCAAGGAACATGGATCCACAGTAGTGCTAGCAAGAGGAATAGGTCGTCATGAGCCCCCAGCCTGAAAAAAAACCCGGCTGATACATGATGGCAATCGAAAACAATGCGTCCTGGCAATCTTTAAAGGTAGGATTTCAGTGTGTTTTGCGCAGTTTTCCATAGGAGAATCTAAACATAGCGACTCGACTGCACGCTGGATTCTCAGATGTGACAAACATTTTCCTTTCTTGTAGTTAATTTATAACTACGTACATTGTATTGCAAAATGAAAAAGAAACGTACAAGTTACATTAATTTTTATCAAACCGCATCAGACCAGTACGTAACTGATAATCATCTGATTACCGTAATGCCCTTTGCTGTAAACAGTAATTGCAGCCACGTGCTCAAGGGAGTGAAAGCACTTAATAATAATAATAATAATAATAATTACGGTATTTATAATGCGCTTATCTTATAATCAAGATGGAGTTAATAATAATAATAATTATAACTCTAAGCGCGCACTCACAACTCGCGCACGCATGCGCACGCTTTAGACAACGACTCACGTACCACAAATAGTAAAATACAATACGACAGTCTGCTTGGGGTGGGGAGTGTGGTGGTATAGTGCTAGAACTGTTGAAAGAGATGAGTTTTGAGGGCGGACTGGAAGGAGGAGAGAGAGTGTTTCTGACGGAGAGAGAGTGGGAGAGTGTTCCAGGTGGATGGACCGTATACTGAGAAGGAGCGGGGGCCGAAAGTGCTGAGTTTGGTGCGCCGGGGGGATGTGGAGGCGGAGAGGGTCGGAGGCGGAGCGGAGGGAGCGGGGAGGTGTGTAGGGGTGAAGTAAGTTTGAGAGATAGGCGGGAGCGCAGTTGTTCAGGGATTTGTAGCAGAGAGACAGAGTCTTGTATTGGATGCGTTGGGGGATGGGAAGCCAGTGAAGGAGTTTGAGCAGGGGAGTGATGTGGTCGGATTTTTTCTTTCTGAGGACGAGGCGGGCAGCATTGTTCTGGACGCGCTGGAGAGTAAAAGTGGTGGAGTGGTGGAGCTATTCTGGCACCGCCCTAAAACTAAAACGGCTGATCTCTATAATATGTCATGCAGTCTTCATAATGAGCAATTAAAAAAAAAAAAAACAGCCTCAGTAAGTAATGGGCTTTGTTACCTCTTTTGTCACGCATAAAGAATATTCATAAAGGAGATATTGACAACTATTGACTCATTCAGCCCGACGGCCGTATTTCCCAAGTTTTGGAGGCGTCATCTAACGACTATACACCAGTTGCAGGAGATGGATCGACCATGATAATTCAAGGGCCGCAATGCCAGATTAGCTTGGCGCCGACAGGGGCCAAGCTAATCTGCACTAATCTGGCACTACCCTTGAATTATTATGGTCGACCCATCTCCTGCTGTAGCGCGTCAGGGCTGAATGGGTGAACCCTTTACTGCCTGGAGTACGTTAATTGCTTTAAACTACCATCGCCCATCTGTCTCCCGGTGTACTGTAAGACGCGTAACACACGCTCAGGTGAATCACGCGCATTCACTCACACACTGTACATAAACACAGAACATTCACGTGGTGCTAAGGGCAAGCTCAAGCGAGCTACTGAAGTTTTTGGAAATTTAAATCGTTTTATATTTGAAATTTGATTAAGTGGGCTGAAATTGATACCGAAGTATTGTGCAGAGTACCGCCTCCTCCGCTATCCTGACAGAGCCACGGCCTTGAGTGACGCGCTGCGTAACAACCAAGGTAACGTCGTATCGTTCGTGTTCGTCTCTTACATAATTAACTCATTCAGACCCGACACACCACAGCAGGATACGGCTCCGCCATGACAGTTCAAGGGTGATGGCCTATAGGCGCCAAGTTATTCTGCCACCACCCTTGAACTATCATGGCCGATTTGTCCCCTGAATTGTAATGTAGTTCTCAGAGGATAACTCCAAAATGTGGGTATTTCGTACATCGGGCACAATGAGTTAATATGCCCACTTCTGGCAAGGATATCCTACGCACGTCGCATTAAAAGGATCACACTCATGTAAGCCACTGGTCCGGTAACGTGACGTGAGGTAACGTGCTAATTTTAACCCAATCACAGCTGAGGAAAATTGAACACCACCCAATTGCAAGAGGTATAGATGCGGATGGGGTGGGGGTGGGGGGGTGGGAGGCTCATGAGGATCTATGCCTGTTGCTGACATCACTTTGTATCCGCGTTCTCAGTTTGGATGATTGGGGCTCTTTAGGGTTGAAATAAAAAAGACCAGTTTCAGCAACACTACAATCTACGTCCAGGGGTTGAATAAATATATTAGAACGTGACGTATATGTAATCGGGCATTGTTCAAATGTGTTCTCCAGTAGCAAAACGCCTTCGAACCCACGGCGGCCGCAGTGGGCCCGCGCACACCCCCCTCCCACCCCCCCCCCCCCCCCGAGTCCCTACAGCAGGAGATGGATTGACCATGATTATTCAAGGGTAGAGCCAGATTAGCTTGGCGCCTGAAGGCGCCAAGCTAATCTGACACTACCCTTGAATTATCATGGTCAATCCATCTCCTGCAACTGGTACATAGTCATTAGGCAACACCTCCAAAATTTGAGAAATGGGACCTTGGGGCTAAAAGGGTTAACACACAAAACAGCTAGAATACGCAAATTAATTTTGTATTTCGTAATAAGCCTAATGCATGTACATACGACCGAAAAGAAGTAACTTACATTTGATATGTAATTAAATGAAAGAATACAGCGTCGCATTGACGTAAGACAATATATGGGCTAAGGTTCCTTCGATCAGCGCGCGACCAGTACAAGCTCCTTAACAGCGAGCTTTACTAGACGCGCGAGGTTTCATCCTTACGAATTGTCTGTATGGCGCCTTTGATAAACTTGACGAGTCACTAGTATTGTCATGCCCGAGCAATGTCCGTCAGTGGCTTTCACTACCAGCGGATTACTTGAGAGGTGAAAAGTTGAGAGGAACGAGAAGCTTCGACTGGCTTATAACACCGCCCTCTTCTGAAAAGAAAGAAACAGGCGAACATTCACTGAAACATCAGTAAACTGTTCAACAGCAGGTTCCAGGCGCTTACCCCATTTTTAGCTACATGTCTCACGGGATATACAGAATCTGTGTAATGTGCGGCAATCAAAGCGAGAAGAGAGAGGTTAACCCATTTAGCCCCAACGCACTACAGCAGGAGGTGGATTGATCATGATAATTCAAGGCTAGTGCCAGATTAGCTTGGCGCCTGATGGCGCCAAGCCAATCTGGCACTACCTTTGAATTATCATGGTCAATCTCATCTCCTGCAAAGATACTCATAGTCGTTAGGTGACACCTCCAACATGCGGAAGTGCGGCTGTGGTGTTAAATGGGTTAACTTGGTGGGTGGATGGATGGATGGATGGACGGAAGGACTGACTGACTGGGACAATTAAACACAGGTTTTTATTCAGACATAAAACATCACTTTACATACATGAGTCGTGAACGAAATGAACTAAAGTGCATACTAAATTTCAAGTCCTTGTACGTACCTTGTCTTTTCCTGGCATTGACAAAAGCAGTGGCCAAGTCAGGGTACCTCATCAGACGGTATTCTGAAATAACATAATTTAATAAAAGGGCTTGTTAGGTGGCTCAGTAAGTTTAACCCCCTGCACTGCCGATTCAACGCCAAAGAGCCCCAGCTTTCTAAGGAACAATATGAAAATAGTGACAGCATGCGGCATAGATCCCCATGAGCCCCCGCTACTGCGTGGGGCTCATGGGGATCTATGTTCTTGTAGTTGGATTGCTTTTACCATTTAAGTAACCATTCACGGCTCGGCAGTGAAGGGGTTTGATGTGATCTGAACGCGTCTACTTAAAACACGTGATGTATTAGGGTTCAGGCTGATTAGCCTTGCCAGTCTGGCTGTCGACAGCGATTTTTGTCCGTCAAGATGATTCCTGCAGGAATCACATCGACAAAATGCGCTACTGGCCTGCACCCAGAGAATTAAAGTCCGAACTCACAAGCCAGCGCACAGTTGATCTTTTCAACAGTAGTGAGGTTGCGGCGTTTGCAACAAAAGACTCCCAACAACGAACAAGAGCGAAGTCAAGGAGGATAGCCAGCTTGTGCCATGCCGAGAATAGACGCGGACACTCCAAACATCTCCAAGAGGCATAGATCCTCATGAGCCCTCTGGGCTCATGAGGATCTATGCCTCTTGGAGATGTTTGTTATGTTGTTTATGCTCAGATGAAACGTAACGATTTTGCTCTCGAACGTTGCTGGGGGTCGTTCGTTGCAAATGAACACGGGTAACTTCTTGACGGGTACTGGCGTTGCCGTTTGGCAGAAAAGACTCGTCGACTTGAAACGTCTTTCCCGCTGAGCGGTATTGTCATTAACTCAAGGGGCTAAACCAAAAACAAACACAAACAAATACCTGTGCCAGACGCTGCCCCGTAGATACACTTAAACCGCCCGACGATCGTCTCTTCTTTGGACTGCGGTACAGGACCTCCCTGGTACGCCACCATCTGCAGCTCGTAGGCCGCTGGACACCAAAACCAGAAACCAACACAAGTGTTCACAGACATGTTCACTACGCCCGCATCGGCTGTGCAAGATTTGTTGATTAATCCTTTGCGTGTCGAGTCGGTAGTGGTTTTTGCTGCGAAGATTCCTACAGGAAACATGGCGACAAAATCCGGTACCCACACGCAAAGGGTTAACCGATTTGGCCCCAAGACCACATTTCCCAAATTTGAGAGGTGTCACTTAATGTACCAATTCCAGGAGATGGATCGACCATGATAATTCAAGGGTAGTGCCAGATTAGCTTGGCGCCTTCACTAGGCGCCAAACTAATCTGGCACTACGCTTGAATTATCAAGGTCGATCCATCTTCTGCTGCATTGCGTGGGGCTAAATAGGTTAACCCCTTGACTGATACAGCTGAACAGACGATGCCGTTCGGGATCTCTTCCAACGAGCGGTATTGTCAGTAGCAGTCAAGCAGTTATAACTCTTTCGAGGTGCCCCACGTCAATAGCTGCGCAAGTGTCGTATAACGTTGCCACCGGCAACGCTATACGACGCTTTCGCAGCTGTTGATGTAGGGTGCCTTGAATGACTGAGTTGAAGAATATTTGCCTACGCGCCATTCTTGAATTATCCCAATACCCTTAAACTGACAACGTCGATCTTTTTCCGGTAAGTGCTATATATATTATGTGGTCGCCTGAGAACAGCTTCCAAATTTAGGCTTCCTGGACACATCCAAAATAAAGTGAATTATTAGGACTGTTGAAAAGTAACCGCCATACCCCTTTGAGCTGAGAAACAGTCAAAAAACTCCGCCCCGCACGTGTTTTAAAAAAACATTGCAGGACCCAGCGAGGGCCCTGTCTTCGTGAACGTTCGGCTAACTTCGGCAAACCGGTTTGCAACTGACTCAGTTGACTGAGTTTTCAACTGCGTTTGTCGTGCTGGCAAAACTCCCGTGAAAAAGACAGGCCACTTCCTGTTTGCAGCGAGTGGGCACCGCGATCACTGATCTAATCCAGCGATAATTTTACTGATATCAACAACAGCAGACGACACTCGACCACCCGACGGACAGAGCAGGCCATTTGTGCCTTGCCTGTACGCACACTGGATATGGACCAGGCCGAGCTATCCGTAAGTTACACAGTACAGCCTGAAGCTTATTTGATATTGGAAGGGTGAGGAAGGAGGGGTTATTTGTCGTTTAGTGTTTGTTATATCTTTTCATCTGGAGTGGCCTACAGCAAATTTTTTCTCCATACGAAGGGCAGCTACTAAAAATCAGCTTGACCCATGGCGACCTTGTATCTTTTGGCATCTATGTAAACAGTCGATTCTCTCTCTCTCTCTCTGTCTCTCTGTCTCTCTCTCTCTCTCTCTCTCTCTCTCTCTCTCTCTCTCTCTCTCATCCAATTTACTGTGTTGGTTGTACATCACAATGCTTCTTTATTTATTTATATTAGCCTATATTGGACTGGAGGTACGTGTTGAAAAAATTCGTTCACAACTACAAAGTGTCAGGAGTCATACTTACAGCATGTACAGCCGTGCATTCTGCCATCATAGTCCCCAGCGCGTAAAATCCGTGGCTGTCGGTCAGTTTCAAAGTGTCACAGAATCGTCTGCTGTTGTCCGATCTGCTAATCGCGATGATTTCCGTGCAACAGGAAGTGGTCTGTCGTTTTCCGAGAGTTTTGCAAGCTCGGGATACGCAGTTGCCAACTCCGTCAACTGAGTTACGAACCGATTTGACCCACTTAGGGGCAGGGCCCAAGCTGGGTCCTGTAGTCTTTTTAAAACACGCGCTGGGCGGGTTTTTCTCATTGCACCTCAGCTTTAACCACTACCACCACACTGAGACAACTTCAAGAATAATAACAACCACACAATACCCACGGGATGGTGAAGGCTGAAAGTCGGTGTTTAAAGATGTTCCAGGGTAGAGCACCAGGAGAGAGTTCTGGAGACTGTTGGCGTACTGAAGGAACTTGGAGATGAACTTGGCATTCCACTCTTGGTTCTTGGCTAACCCCTGGCGGATCTCAGCCCTGTGGTCCACGCTTTCTGTGTATGGACAAAGAAATATTTTTGATGTAACAAGTCGTCGAATACACAGGAAGAAAGGACAAAGGACGAAATGTATCATCCCCCCCGGTCTTCTCTTCCTCCGTTTCAACCACATCCTCATCCGTCCCACATTCCGATACCCCCCCCACCCCCCCCACCCCGTCCCCACCCCTACACCCCCAACCCTAGAGCCCTTTTAGTTGTTTTTTTTTCTGGAACGCGCCGCTCCAAAGCTCTACAACAGCTTGCCTAGCCACCTGAACTCGAGGAGGTTGAGAGCTGTGGTGACTTCGGGAATCAGCTGAAGACTTGCATCTTTTTAGTTTGCTTTTGTAACTGGACATAGCAACAGGCGCACTTTTCATCTTTTTTCAGAATTTTCTTTCAATATTTTTCTGTTACTGTTTTCTGTTCTCTCGAAGTGCATTTAAATGACATAATCCAAATGAATAAAAGCTGTATAAAACTGGACACCATCACCATCATTTGAAAGTGAACGTTTATTAGCTGTTGTTAGCCTTTTTGCTGTCGGCAGCGGTTTTTGTCGCGATGATTCCTGCAGGAATCATCGCGACAAAAACCGCTACCGACAGCCGAAGGGTTACGGACTTTCCATGTGGGCCCCCTCTCAGTACTGACTTCATCATGTGCCGCCCTGCGAGCATCTTGTTAGCGGCGTTATTTGGATCAAATTATTAATAATTACCAACCTCTGAATTAAGTCAGTCCAATCCATTGCTTATTTACTCATAATATATGCCAGTTGCCGACACACATTCCTGCCCACACGGGTTGTGTTCCTGCGATGTGATCAGCGCAGCATTAACTCATTAGCATATAATATGCCAATTGCCGACACACATTTTTGCCCACTGGTTGTCTCCCTGCGGTGATCAGCGCAGCAATCGTGGGGGAAACCAGTGTGATTCCCTACCTTCCTCACCATAGGGCCAGATTCGCCGGACAACTTCAGCCAAACCCCCACTGAAACCTCTCGTCCCAGTATTTCATACTAACTTCTTAATGCGACCTTTCCCATTAGCAATTGGCATAGACTCTAATCCGCGCGCGCACACACACACACACACACACACACACACACACACACACACACACACACACACACACACACACACACACACACACACACACACACACACACACACACACACACACACACACACACACACACACACACACACACACACACACACACACACACACACACACACACACACACACACACACACTCACTCACTCACTCACTCACTCACTCACTCACTCACTCACTCACTCACTCACTCACTCACTCACTCACTCACTCACTCACTCACTCACTCACTCACTCACTCACTCACTCACTCACTCACTCACTCACTCACTCACTCACTCACTCACTCACTCACTCACTCACTCACTCACTCACTCACTCACTCACTCACTCACTCACTCACTCACTCACTCACTCACTCACTCACTCACTCACTCACTCACTCACTCACTCACTCACTCACTCACTCTCACTGACCTTGGCGTTATCCTCGATTCCTCTCTGTCCATGACCAGCTTCGTCTCCGCCACGGCCCAGGCATGTTATTTCCACCTCCGCCGCATCAGTCAGATCAGAAAATACCTCACTACCGAAGCTGCCACCAAACTCGCTGTCTCTCTCATCGACTACTGCAACTCTCTCCTTTCCGGCCTTCCTCACTCCACCACTCTCACTCTCCAGTGTGTCCAGAACAATGCTGCCCGCCTCGTCCTCGGAAAGAAAAAATCCGACCACATCACTCCCCTGCTCAAGCTCCTTCACTGGCTCCCCATCCCCCAACGCATCCAATACAAGATTCTGTCTCTCTGCTACAAATCCCTGAACAACTACGCTCCTACCTATCTCTCAAACTTACTTCACCCCTACACTCCTTCCCGCTCCCTCTGCTCCGCCTCCGACCCTGCACCAAACTCAGCACTTTCGGCCCTCGCTCCTTCTCAGTATATGGTCCAACCACCTGGAACACTCTCCCCACTCTCTCTCCGTCAGAAACTCTCTCTCTCTCCTCCTTCCAGTCCGCCCTCAAAACTCACCTCTTTCAACAGTTCTAGCACTACATCACCACACTCCCCACCCCAAGCTGACCGTCGTAATGTATTTTCACTATTTGTGGTACGTGAGTCATTGTCTAAAGCATGCGCATGCGTGTGCGAGTTGTGAGTGCGCGCTTAGAGTTATAATTATTATAAGATAAGCGCATTATAAATACCGTAATTATTATTAATTATTATTTCTGCTTCCCACTTCCTCGTTTGTGATGTGATCTCTGTATGAAATGCCAAGCAGCCTTTGAAAACATCTCATTTCAGTGGCTTGTATCCTCCTTTCAAGGTCTGCTGTGAGGGTCCATGACTCGCAGGCATACAAGAAGACTGAGATGACTAAGGAGCGCATCAGTCTGATCTTGGAGCAGAGTGTGATGTTTCTGTCTTTCCATATGGTCTTCAATCTCGTCAGTGCTGTTGTTGTCTGTGCAATCCTGGACAGTATTTCTTGTTTTGATCCCTCATCTGTCACAAAGGCTCCTAAGTTTATGAATTTATTAACGGTTTCCAGTTTTTGGCTTCCAATCATGACCTCAGGATGAAAAGGTTAAAAGAGGATGAAAAGGGTTAAAAGGGCTCTTACAGACCTGTTCAAGTCTAGCTGGTCTTATTCGTTTTGTTTTTTTTAATTTATGTAACTCACTTCCTTCCACTGTTCAGCAAACTACGTTCCTCTCTCCGTTTAAAAGTAGGGTTCAAAGGCTATGAAATGATTCCTAACAACTTACTGTATATGCGTTTTGTTTCCACTTTTCGCTGTATTTTCTGCCTCCTATTTAGCCTTTGAATTGTTTCTCCTTTTTTTAGTTGACTTTGGTAGTCCATAAAATATCCTACTTACTTAAATGTTAGATAACTGTGCGCACGCACGTATGTTTGTGACGTGTACATTTAGTTAGTTGATGTTTGTTGACATTGCTTTTTAAGGACAGATTGTAAGAAAGGCTTTTGCATCTAACATCTCAATCCTTGGAAAGTAAAGTTTCATTCATTCGTTCTCAAACCATTTTAAAAAAGACATTTTTTAAAAAGCGCTTTTTATTTGTAGAACTCATTACAATGCAATCATATACATGTGCAGTAAATATATCACAGGTAAACTGTAAATCTTAATTAACCCTTTTATCCCCGGGACCCTGCAACAGGAGATGGATTGATCATGATAATTCAAGAGTAGTGGCGCTCGAAGGCGCCAAGCTCATCTAGCACTACCCTTGAATTATCATGATCAATCCATCTACAAATGGTATGTAGTTGTTAGGGAACATCTCCAAAATTTGAGAAATGGGACCTTGGGGCTAAAAGGGTTAAAAAAAAAGTTCTGTGACCAGACTTTGTTAATTATAAAAATCCCTGGGTGTAAATATTTCTCTGTCTTGAATGAAAGTCAGAGAAGCTAAATGCTGGTGATTTACAGAGTATTTCACAAGTGCAAAACGCATTTCTCTTTTTACTAAAATGTCATTACAAGAATTCTGGTGTGTGATTTTAGACTTATGGCTTTATGCTGCAAGGTAAAGAATACAAAATATAAATATGAAGAATAAGGCCACATTTACTCAATCTACACACTACAGAAGGAGATGGATGGACCATGATAATTCAAGGGTAGTGCCAGATTAGCTTGGCGCCATCAGGTGCCATGCTAATCTGGCATTACCCTTGAATTATCATGGTCCGTCCATCCATCTTCCTCTGTCCACCCATTTCCCGGAACTGTTATATGACAACTCTGAAATGTTGGAAATGCGGCAGAGGGGTCAAATTAAACTTCTTGTGCATTCAGCTGGCAGCAAAGGTCTTCAGGCGGGCATCAGCTGCAGTGGGCCCACATACAGCTGTGCGTGGGCACACTGCAGCTGACATCGGCCCAAGAGTCTGTTGCATACTCAGCAGGACTGTTTACAGTACGGTACACAGCACGTACGGTACACCGCGGTATACAGCACTGGCATGCAACAGCTGCACACACACAAGGGGTGTGGGGGGAGGGGGCGGGGGTGAGGGGGGGGGGGGGAATGTGTGTTTGTGCTTAAGCCCTTCCCTGCCAACAGACATACATTTTGTTTCCAAAATCTGTGTTCACAGAACGACCAGACGCTTCAACTGTCCAAAGAACATGGACACAAAGTGGTCCCAGCAAAGAGGCATAGATCCTCATAAGCCCCCGCAGTCGCGGGGCCTCATGAGGATCTATGCCTCTTGCTGCATCGCGTCCGCTTTTTCTCGGTCGTGCGGGGGGTCAGGTCCACGAAACATGCAGTACCTGTACACAGCACAGTTAAGTTTGTTCACTCAATTAATCTGATAATGACACAAACCACTTTGACAGGCCTATATCATAAGTTATTGGTTGCAGGGGTTTGCTACACAGACCCTTGTAGGCCTGAGGGAGGTCAAAGGAACCATTGTACCCCGAAGGATGAAAGCCTGAGGGGTACAATGGTTCCTTGGACCTCCCTCAGCCCTACAAGGGTCCGTGTAGCAAGCCCCTGCTTCCTATAACATTTTTTTTTTCATTCCTCTGCTATATTCCATAAAAGAAATCAAGAACAAATCTTCCAATCTGGATCACACCAGACATGACCAACGTCAAAGGAATATATATACATTTATACATAATAGACTTGTGACGTAATTGAAAATATGTCATGACATTGCCATCTCCAGTAGTGTGCATGTTATTTCGAACAACACTAAGTAACTTTGTACTTAAGAACGTTTTGGTGATCTTCTATAGAACAAAACTGGCATCCAGGATGTGTCAGAAAGAGGGCTACAAAAAGTCCGCCATTGGTCGCTACAAGAGTGTTTGTAGCGAGGTCGCATGGAACAGTTTGCGCTAAAAGGATTGGTTGTGTGACGTAGGGATGAAAACAAAAAGACTTACCAGCTGTAGAGATGGACTGGCCATGATAGTTGAAGCTAATCTGGCACCATCCTTGAACTATCATGACAACCCATGTCCTGCTACTGTGTCTTGGTGGTGAATATACCACACAAGAGTTCAACGTAAACATCAACCTCAAGACTGAATACATACTAAATTGGAATGTACGTGTACCTGAATGACTGTGTTTATTAAATACAGCAGAATCTTAAGCAGAATTTATATTGGCGCACAAAGCACATACAAAATTCACCATCACAAATCGCTTGTACAAGGCACACCTCACACAAAAATGTGACTACCCACGCCCAGTGGTAAATGGTATATGACTTTATAAAGAAGAAAAAAATAAGCAAACAAAAATATACCGTCACCACGTATTTGATTATTAAAGTACAATTACGCATAAATCTGAAGAAACATTTCAGCATCATTTGTGTTCATTATGCCTTGTCGACACAGCTAATGGACTTTAACGTCAGTTTGGACATGCAGCAAACACTCATATGTGTGATCGCACTTATTTATTCTGCACACCTTTTAGCATGTCAATCTATTTTTTGCTGTTTCTTGTACTGATAGCGTTGTATTTATAGAACCGAGTGGAGTCAGTGTGAGGTTACTTCATATTAAGACGCTGTGTGCTGAACTGGATTCTCCTGTGCCTAAATGAACCATAACTAGACCTGTGTGTAGTGTTTCGTAGCCATCTGCTAAAGAAGTGTATATATTGGAACAGTTAACCCTCTTAACCCCAAGGCCTCATTTCACAAATTTGGGGTTGTCACCTGACAACTATGTGCCAGCTGCAGAAGATGGATGGACCGTGATAATTCAAGGGTAGTGCCAGATTAGCTTGGCGCCTGAAGGCGCCAAGCTAATCTGGCACTACCCTTGAATTATCACGGTCCATCCATCTCCTGTGGTAGGGTCTTGAGGCTAAATGGGTTAAGGTGGTAGTGGGCCTTTAAATACTTATCAGCCTGATGACGTGATTTGAACTGAACACCAACAAAAAATATAACAAAGAACGAAATGACAATCCATATACCCAAATGTGTCTACCAAATCACTAACTACCAGTAATTAGACAATATGGAACAAACAAAAACCAAACATGAATCTACATTAACCCTTTGGCTGTCGGTAGCAATTTTATTCCTGCAGGAATCACCTCGACTAAAAAGAGCTACTGACAGTCAAAGGGTGAAAAATTCAGTCCATGACAACAAATTAAATCAAAACAAAAAAAACTCCTCCAATAAGAAATGCATGCAGACTCATGAACGATAATAGGTGTAAAGTTGTTCCTGATTCCCTTGGCAAAGTGAAAAATGATTCAGGCACTACCCTTAAACTACCATGTTTCAGCAGTCCCACACATGTAAAAGGGTTCTGCGCATTGAGTTATATTATAGAAATGAGAAATGCGCCATATAAATACTATGTATTATTATTATTATTATTATTATTAAAGGGCCTGCCAAACAAGTTATCAGACAAGACGTGGAGGAAGTTTTTATCCTGTCATAACAATATAATATCAAAGATGTAAAAAGAACCCAAAAGAAAATATTCACCCATTCCTGGTATAACTACCCATTCCTAGTCTATACTTAACCCATTCAGCCCTGACGCACTACAGCAGGAGATGGGTCGACCGTGATAATTCAAGGGTAGTGCCAGATTAGCTTGGAATCTGGCACTACCCTTGAAATATCAAGGTCGATCCATCTCCTGCAACTGGTGCATAGTCATTAGATGATGCCTCCAAAATTTGGGAAGTACGGCCGTCGGGCTGAATGAGTTAAGGCCGTGATTTATCTAGACCGAGAAACCGACAAATGCGGTTACACGTGGGGTGCTGTTTTTGCCAGAATGCTTTCATGCCCTCCTCCTGGTGGTCACAGCTGGAGAACTTCTTGATGTAGCGCGTGTGGAAAACAGGGTCTGTAAGGTAGACAACTCCCTTGCCATCGCTTGGCATCCACCCCTGAAGGTCAACCACCATGAGAGTGCCTCCCGTCTCCACATAGGAAAAGTGGGACAAAGCTGTCAGCCGAGATAAAATACAATAAGATTAGACTAATAGACTCGGCACTGTGGCCAGGTTTAATAACTGACGTGTCAAGATCTATGATCAAACACACTGAACATAAAGGCCAAGTTTTGTAACATAAGAAGTGTCTACATACAACTATGTACCAGATGCAGGAGATGGGTCGACCATGATAGTTATTAAGGGTAGTGCCTGATTTATTTTAATTAGCTTTGTGCCAAGCTAATCAGGCACTGCCCTTGAATGACCATGGACATCTATCTCAGGCACTACCCTTGAACTCTTATGATATAAACACATTAGACATCCACCTCCCACAATCATTACCCCTTCCTTACCTCTGCCTGCCCTTCCCCCCCCCCCCACACCCCCAAAGCTCCCTTCTCCCCTTCATTCCTCCTCCTAATCCCCCTCCCATTTACCCACCTGTAGCCACTTCTACTCCTCGTTCATCTTTCTGATCTCGAGAGACGAACTGCAGGTTGTTGGTCAGTTTGAGGAAGCTGCCGTGTAGAAATGGTTCCACATTGATCCAGTCTGTTACCTCCCCACTCGCATCACAAAGCTGGAGATGGGCTGCACTCAGAAACTGAACCTGTGTTATAGAAAACATGTGTGAACATGGTGCTGGAGGAAGGATCAAACTTTATCATCGCTGAAAAACTTTGACAATCAAGCTAACCAAAGCCATACTGCCACCTGTTCATCTGTCCAGATGAACATGTGGCTGGATGGCTTTGGGTAGTTTGATTGTCACAGTTTTTCATCAATGTACTGTTCATCCACTGCACCATCTATCTCACCATCCATCTGACCCTTTATTCGTACACCCATCCATCCGTCAATCCAATCATGGCACCTAGTGAGGAACTAAACAACCAGTAATTCAAAAGTTTCATCTACAAACCAAGCCAAGCTTGACAGGTACTGTCACATTTATCCAGTTGTGATACACAGTGGGAGACGGACCTGCCACTGTACCCGTAGTGTAAGATCAGCTTGGCACATGGAAGACAACACCTACTATACAGTGTGTGTAACTGACGCTGAGTTGGTATACCTTGCCCTGTGCCTATAGGTGCATGCACCAACGGTGCCATTGTTGCTATTTTTGCACCTGACCGGTCGTTTGGACCGGTCCTGTGCACCAGATCAGTTTAGAGCATGTGCTTTCTGCATTTGTAATGAGCAATCTTGGAGAAGAATCATGTGACATTTGATTGCTGCAAAATAAGATGAACAAGAAAGGCAAAGCCCTTATGGCTCACGTGTATGAGCAATCCACAAGTCTGACAATAAGTAAAGGGATGACTTCTGCACTAACAAAATCCATGTTTTCTCAAAATGTATTCAGTTTTCACATGTCTGTCAAACACCTGTGACCCTTGACCTTTGTGATGAGTTGACTAAATTATTAGGATATGTAGGAAGGTCTTATCATCAGCTACCTTCAAGCCAAATTTGATTGAAAAGTTTGCAAAAATGTTGATAATAACTACAATTATTGGCATTTTATACACATTTGTCAACCTCTTGTGACCCTTGACCTTTTCCGAGGGGTCATCCAAATTAATATGCATAGATAGGTCTTACCATCAGATATTTCTGTAGCAAGTTTGGGTTTGAACTTTGAAGTTGTGAATAGTAATTGAGAAAAAAAACATTTCTTGTCAAAATATGGCGATTTTGGACCTATTTCTTGAGCTCTTGTGACCCTTGACCTTTCCGAGAGATCAACCAAATTAGTATAAATAGAAAGGTTTTACCATCAGGTGTCTTTGTACCTAGTTTGGGTTTGAAGTTGTGAATAGTATTTGAGAAAAAAAACATCTTTTGTCAAAATATGGCTATTTTGGACCTATTTCCTGAGTTCTTGTGACTCTTGACCTTTCCGAGGGATCAACCAAATTAGTGTGCATATTAAGGTCTTACCATCAGGTATCTTTGTACCAAGTTTGGGTTTGAAGTTGTGAATAGTATTTGAGAAAAATAAATTATGTCCCAAAATAGCTATTTTTGATATATTTCCTGATCCCCTGTGACCTTGACCTTTGTGAGAGATCACTCAAATTGGTATGTTTAGAAAGGTCTTGCCACAAAGTATCCTTGGGCCAAGTTTGAAGACTGTAGCTTGAATAGTCTCCAAGAAAATGCCAACTTTAAAGTTTACCTCGGACAACTGTTGATGGCGGACAGACGACCACTGGCCCAGAACATAGACTCACTTTTGCTTCGCATGCGAGTCAAAAAAGAATAAACCATCCCTTTCCCATAAGCAATCCAGCAATAATGCATCCTTGTGCTTGCACTATGAAACATCACACGATTTGGCAGATTTGAAAAATAGCTTTTTTCCTCAATGGTGGAGATTTTTCTACATCTGCATCGCTTTGTGGCAGAAAGCACCGCCGTAGACCTAGTACGAGAGACGAGTGCACTACAATGGACTTGATTCAGGAATATACAAGTGCTGACGAAAATGAACTACCCCCGTTTACCTATCTTTTTGCGGTAGACTTAACCCATTCAGCCCTGATGCATTACAGCAGGAGATGGATCGACCATGATAATTCAATGGTAGTGTCAGATTAGCTTGGCGCCGACATGATGAACTTGTTTAACGTGGAGAGGTCGATGACAGGGCGCTACTTGCCACCCGGCTTGGGTACCACGAAGAGGCGGCTGTAGAAGGCTGGAGAGTCGTGCCGTTTCACCACCTCTGTGGCAGCCTTCCGAAGCAAGGCGGCGACTTCGCTGCGCAGGGCACCGAGGTCCACAGGGGCGAGCGGCGCAGGGGGGGGCGGGGACCGAAAGGAGATCTGCTGTCTCTCGGAGATGGTCGAGAGAATCCATGGAGATGGTAGTGTCAGATTAGCTTGGCGCCGACCATTTTATGCTCAAAGGGAGTAATGCTAAAACCGGAAATGAACCGTTTTTCGACTGCGATCACAATCTTCCGCGGGAACATATGAGACCACACTACAAGTGCAGAAGCCTATCTGCGCGTGCAGTTCTGATGCACAGGACGAGTCGAGCGAAAGCACAGATGCAAAAATCGCAGTAATGGCGCCACTGGTGCGTTTAACCTAGGTACAAGGCGAGGTATACCAACTCAGCCTAACTGACCTGTAGTATATCAAGGGTGCAGTGCTGCAGTGCCTGGAGGAACCGCGTCACATAGAATCCAGCCAGCATCTGACACACTACGTCCTGCATGTACACATCTGGTTTGCGTTGGCGGCGATATCGCTTGCCCACATACCTGTAGAAACAGAGAGGTACAGTGCTAACAGTGAGTGAACACACTTGGAAAGATGATGATAATGAATCTTTTATTTCAAGGTAAATCTATTAACCTATTACATCCCAAGGCTGATTTTTAAAAAAAATTTATAATCGTCCTATGAAGGCTACATTACAGATTAGGAGATAGATGAACCATTGTACTTCAAGGGAGGTGCCAGAATAGCTTGGCGCATCAGGCGCCAAGCTATTCTGGCACCTCCCTTGAACTATCATAGTCAATTTAATTTCAAGCAGGAGTGTATCAGGATGACAAGGGTTAAGATGTAATATGATGTCCATCTTATAAACTGCCCTGTGAACATGCAATGATGCATAGCAAAACATGAGAGAGAGAGAACAGTTATAATGAGATGAAGACATGCAGTATGATGTCTGTCTTATAAACTGCCCTGTGAACATGCATAACAAAACATGAGAAACAGAGACACAGAGAGAGAGAGAACAGTTATAATAAGATGAAGATAAAGCCACAATTATATGATGTCTGTCTTATAAACTGCCCTGTGAACATGCAACATCAGTAACAGAGAGAGAGAGATAGAAGAGTTAGTTATAACGAGATGAAGACATGCAGTATGAAGTCTGTCTTATAAATTGCCCTGTGAACATGCATAACAAAACATCAGAGAGAGAGAGAGAGAGAGAGAGAGAGAGAGAGAGAGAGAGAGAGAGAGAGAGAGAGAGAGAACAGTTATAACGACATGAAGACATGCAGGAAGAGGCATAGATCCTCATGAACCCCCGCAGATGTGGAGGTTCCTGAGGATCTATGCCTCTTGCAGTCAAATGATGTTCATTTTGACCTGACAGCGCCCACCTGCCGAGAGAGAGAACAGTTATAACGAGATGAAGACATGCAGTATGATGTCTGTCTTATAAACTGCCCTGTGAACATGCATAACAAAACATCAGAGACAGAGAGAGAGAGAGAACAGTTATAACGACATGAAGACATGCAGGAAGAGGCATAGATCCTCATGAACCCCTGCAGATGCGGGGGTTCCTGAGGATCTATGCCTCTTGCAGTCAAATGATGTTCATTTGGACCTGACAGCGCCCACCTGCCGAGAGGCTCATCCTGATGCAGAAAACTGACATGGAAGGCATCACGAAACTTGCCCTCTTTGTTGATATGCAGCTTGGGACCCATGTGAGCCAGAGTTGTCTGTGCTGACCACTGACCAGACACAGGGTTATACGTCCATAGCACTGCTCCTGGGACACAGACAGATGGGTCAATTGTTGCATGGACACACAGAAGAATGGACAGACTAAAACAGACTGTAAGACGAGTGGATGGACTCACACAGACACACACACACACACATGTGCACACACAAAACTCTCTCTCTCTCTCTCTCTCTCTCTCTCTCTCTCTCTCTCTCACACACACACACACACACAAACACACACACTGATACACACAAATACTAAATGGCTGGATAGACACATAGCAAGTCAGACGGATGGATGGATGGCTGGATAGACACATAGCAAGTCAGATGGATGGACACACACATACTGACAGACATGTAAATAAATGGTTTTAAGTTTCCTTTCAGGAAAAAATTATTAAAAATAACTGGCATTTAAATGCTCTGCAAAACAATATATTAAACATAGCAGGCCAATTCACTCAACACTGGAAAAACAAGTGCTAAAAACAAATCCCTCTCTTTACAACCTGTGTGTTGCAACTCCTCTGACACACATGGTAGATGCCTGAACACATGGTAGATCTAAAATTAACCCATTTAATCCCTTGGCCGCATTTCCCACATTTTGGAGTCGTCACTTAACAACTAAGTACCAACTGCAGGATCGACCATGATAATTCAAAAGTAGTGCCAGATTAGCTTGGCGCCATTAGGCGCCAAGCTAATCTGGTACTACCCTTGAATTATCATGCTTGAACCATCTCCTGCAGTAGGGCGTTGGGGCTAAATGGGTTAAACTATACAAAATCTAAACTCACTGTGAACAGATTTGTCGTCTGAAGGTGTCCAACTCGCCAGGAATTCCTCTGAATCGCTTGTCTCCACGCTGTCCCCCAACCGCAGGCCTGCAAGCAAGCTACACACGTCCTCTGATGACAAATCAACCAAGGGAGATGACTCAGCATCCAAGGGAGGTGAACCATCTTCAGCCAAATCAGCTGATTTTGATGTACCTGAGGATGTGGATTTGGTGGTGGCTGAGAGGTCAACCGTGCCTGAATTCCCAGAGCCTTGTGGGTTGGAGCTGGCCAGATGGGAGCCTTCATTTGAAGAAGAGCTGCTGCCAGGTGAAATGACCACAAAGGAGGACCCTGAGGAATTTGCTGATTTGTCTTCCCTATTTGAAGAATTGGTCGAGTTGTCTTTTCCTGAGTTGTTGCCCCTGTTTGAAGAGTCTGAAGAAGTGTCTTTCTCTGAAGTATCTGTCCATTCAGTGGCAGACGACGTGCTTTTGGTTGTTGCAGAAAGATCAACTGTTCCTGAGGCTCCAGACTTGTCATCCATGGATCCTAAGTCTACAGAACTGAAGCTGATAACTCCACCTGAATTTTCCAGTGAAGTTTTTGCGCTTGCAGCAATAGAGGCGATGGTCTGAGCAGATGGCAGGATGGGCTCAAGGTCCCCTGACTTCACTACCTCCCAGTCCCCATCAACATCACCTTCAAAGTGTGACACAACATCAGGGCAGGTTGCTGACAACAGTTCATCCTTGCCTACTGGAAGACCCACAAACTTGTGACTGACTTTACTGCCAGGAGATGCTGAATTACTGATCCTCTGCGCTTTGAACTTACTAGATGACATCACTGGAAAAGTTGCTGCCTTATCGGAAATACCTGATGCAACTGGGGCCACAACTGACGCAGATGAACCTCCCCCCTGGAGTTTGTGGGGAATTGTAGATGGCAAAGAAACCCCAGCTTTGTGAACTTGTAGCTTAGAGGAAGAAGATGACAGCTGACCATCTCCTGAGGGCTGTGATTGGCTGGGAAGATTGGACTGATCATGTGATGAGGCATCTGACTGGCCAAAGGAAGAGACATTACTTGTTGATGACTGGGGGTGGTTAGGACTACCATCCGCACCACTAGAAATGGGAACGGATGACTGGGAGGAGTTAAAGCTACCATCCCCACTGTTAGAAATGGGAGCAGAATTACTGCTGGACAACAGCGCAGAAGAACTGGAGAAAGTATCATCGCTTCCACTGCTTACCCCGCTTTGAGTTTTGGAATCATCCCAGCTATGGTCCTCTTCTACCTGCTCAATGTCTGTGCTGCCTTGCAAGGGGGGCAATCCTAGCAGAGCCAGTGCACCGTTCATCAGACGTACAGAATACTTGTTCTGGGTCAACGTTCCAGATGCTTCACTGCCCCCCTCCACCAATGATCTTACGCACATAAAACGATAGAGCTCCATGCTTAGTTTTTCCAGAAATCGCGCCAGATCGGAATCCTGATGCACTGGAGAGAAGGTCAAGGTCAGACTGATCATGAAGACAGCACGGACAAACTCAAAGAATGCCTCCACACTGTGCAGAAAGTGAACAGTGCGGTGTCCCGCCAAACTCTGCTTCATTTCTTTGACAATAGTCTGAAACCATTTGCGTTCCTTTGTCGCTGCGTGTTGCTGGATGGTAAACATGAGTAAAGACTCATCTGCCACCAACTGAAACAGAAATTAGAAACACTAGATCATCTGTGCAATATGGTAAGTAGCCCATCAATAGTGCCTTTCTGCCCCTTGGCGAGGATAATTGATATTTTTTAAGACCATGAAAGCTGAAGGGGAATAATAGAACTTTGGTACCTTAATTCCATAGAGCCTGAGAACAAAATTATCAAATTGTGCACATACCGTCTGAGGTCTATGTCACAGTGTTTGCAGACCGACCGACCATGATAGTTCAAGGGTGGTATCGGAATAGCTTGGTGCCTTCAGGCGCCAAGCTATTCCAACACCACCCTTGAACTATCATGGTCGATCCAATCCTATCGTAGCATGTCAGGACTGAATGGGTTAAAGTCTCAGAACTAAATGACTTCCATTCTATGAATGGAAGTCATACAGTTCTGGTAGTTTAACCCCTTTTAGCCCCATGGGTGCATTTTGCAAATTTTGGAAGTGTTACTTAACGACTATGTGCCAGTTGCAGGAGGTAGATCGACCATGATAATTGAAGGGTTGTGCCAGATTAGCTTGGCATGACCCTTCAATTATGATGGTCAGTCAATCTCCTGCTGTAGGGTGGAGCTAAATAGATTAAGAGTTAAAGTGGCCATACTCTTTTTGTCTTTACCTGATGTTTAACAACATAAAGAGTGGCGCCGAGATCCTCAATCCGTCGCACAGCCTCCAGGCCCTTCTTGTATGCCTCGTAACAAGGGTGGTCCTCCACAAAAACGCCAGGGTTGCTGCCACACAGTTCTACATAATCTTGCCTGCTCAGCTTGTTCAGACAGCGACAAAGAAGGCCGAACGAAGACGATAAGCCTTTCTGGTCGTTTACGAAGTTAAAAGAGTGAACTGACTCAACCAAAGGAGTTACTGCGTCTTTCCACAGCCCTGAAAACAGCAAGGTGAGACAGTGAGCCCACAGCAAGTACAAACGGCACAGATCCTTATAAGCCCCTGCCTGTCAAACAGAAACCCAGGGTCCAGACTTCCAAGAAGCCACAATAATACACTCCAATATAAAGAATGACAATTTGTTAACTCATTCAAGGTGTTGCGCATCAACAGATGCACTACCACCGCCAACGCTATACAACACTTTCACAGCTATAGATGGGCTCCTTGAATAAATTAGGTAAGCAATGAATTTGTTTTCTTGTAACAAATTCAGCAATTAAATCTAAGTGCCCAAGTTTGAGAGTGTTCCCTGATTACTATATAATATTTCAGAACAATTCAGGATACAGATCAATTATGATAGTTCAGGGGTGGTGCCAGAATAGTTTGGTGCTGACAGTCGGCACCACCCCTGAACTACCGTGGGTCACTCCAACTCATGCTGACTGTAATATTTCACCGCATGGTTTAATAGATTACTGCTCAGAAGATGATGATGAAAACAAAGAAAACAAAAAAACTGCGTTGGGCGTACCAAGATTGTGTAGTATCTGCCCCTTGATTTGAACGCAGACGGCTTTGGTGTTCTCGTATTGAGCTTGGTCTTGATAGTTCCATGTCATGTCTGCAACAAATAGAGAACAATCAAAGTGAAAGCGTTCACATACCCACAGTTGATATATTATTCCCGATACACCCTGCTACGAAGAGTGACGGGCAATTCGCAAAAGCATGTAATTTTGGGTCATTAAACTTCATCAGCTTAGCAGACCGTATACCTTCTTCTGCTAACGCACCACGCACTAGGCGGATCCAGACATCATACCCCACGCCCCTAAAACATTCACTGCCAAGAAAAAGTGAACATGATCCACTCACAAGAGACGTAGATCCTCATGAACCCCTGCAACTGCGGGGGCTCATGAGGATCTATGGCTCTTGCAGTTGGCTCTTGCTGACACCACTTTGCGTCCATGTTCGTTGGATGGCTGCAGCTTTTGGTGTTGAATTAAGATTTCAGTCACATGACCCGTGTCCACTGGCAGTGAAGGGGTTAAGCTTGCACTACCCGTCAACTATCAAGACCGATCACTCTCCTGCCATGCTGACTTAACCCATATCATACTGAGGCTAAAAGCTTTAAATTTGTACACTGCCATATGCAAGCTACATTATAGTACTTACAGATAAGGATATAGACCAATGGCTTTAGTTCAAGGGTGGTGCCAGAATAGCTTGGCGCCTCTAGGCGCCAAGCTATTCTGGCACTACCTGTGAACTATTTTAGTTAAACTTATTTTACACACTGATGTATTCCAAATGATAATACTGCCACTGGATGCAGATTGTGCTTCTGAAATCTTTGTGAACTCAACACCAAAGAGCCTGAGCCATCAAAGGAACATGGAGCCAAAGTAGTTTCTGCCCTGGGGGGCAAAAATCCACATAAGCCCTCGCAACTGTGATGGCTCATGAGGATCTGTACCTCATGCAGTTGGTTTGGTGGTGTTTCTCTTCTCATGGCAGTGAGTGGGTCAAGGAGGAATGCATTGGGAATGCACTGGAAATGCACTGGGAATGCATTATTTCCTGTGTTTTCTGGAATGTGTATGGCAGCGAAACATGACTTACCTCTGCTGATGACAGCATCCAGTATTCTCATGGCCCCATGCAGGTCCCCGCTGTCTTTCATGACACGAGCTTTGCGCAGAACAACTTGTGGGGCGATGGCTGTGACAGGACTCAGTCGTATCAACTCGTCCACAACAAACAAGAGAGCTGCTGAGCGACCAAACCTGATGGAAAAAAATATGCAGTCCGAGATAACCTCAATTTACATTCAGTCAACTTAACCTGCTGGTGATTTCTGATTGTGTTCCTGAAATCGTTGTTAATTCAACGCCAAAGAACTGCATACATTCAAGGAACATGGATCTCTCAACGCCAAAGAACTGCATACATTCAAGGAACATGAATCTCTCAACGCCAAAGAACTGCATACATTCAAGGAACATGGATCTCTCAACACCAAAGAACTGCATACATTCAAGGGACATGGATCTCTCAACGCCAAAGAACTGCATACATTCAAGGAACATGGATCTCTCAATGCCAAAGATATGCATACATTCAAGGAACATGGATCTCTCAATGCCAAAGAACTGCATACATTCAAGGAACATGGATCTCTCAACGCCAAAAAACTGCATACATTCAAGGAACATGGATCTCTCAACACCAAAGAACTGCATACATTCAAGGAACATGGATCTCTCCAATGGATACAAAGTGGTCTCAGCAAGAGGCATAGATCCTCATGAGCCCCTGCAACTGTGGGGGCTCATGAGGATCTATGTATGTCTCTTGGTTTAAATAGTTTATTACTTTTGCAAAATACATAAAAGAATATACATCACTTGTCATCAGATCAAAACAAGCCACAGGCTTATATGAAGCTATGTCTCTTGCAGTTGGCTTGATTTCAGTTTTTCTCAGCATATCCCAATCATGAAAGCTGAGTGTAACGACTCTCTTTTAGAGAACCCAAGCACACTTTTCCACACAAATCACAAGTCCTGTAACAAGCTTCAGACTGAGGTAAAGAAAATGCATCTGTTATCAATTGTTTTATGTCCCAGTGTTAGCTGTATTCCTTGATAACAGAAACAGAGAGAATGCCGACAAATAACTGAACGTTTGACATGACATATGCACCTGGGGTCAGTTGCATGAGCGAGTTTAGTCCTGCACCAGCCACTAAGCAGCAAGGTGCGCCGCTATAGCGGCACACCTTGCTGCTTAGTGGCTGGTGCAGGACTAAGCTCGCTCATGCAACTGGCCCCTGTGACTGGCCATCCACCAGCAAGAGGCAAAGATGAATCTCATGAGCCCTAAGATTCATGAGATTAACCTTTAGGTTGTCAGCAGCAATTCTGTTCAGGAATCACCTCAACCCAAATCGCTACTACAGAAGAACCAAATGTAGAAAGAAATCCGCTTAGAAAAGATAGTTACAACACAAATTAACCCATATCATACTGAGGGTAAAAGCTTCAAATTTGTACACTGCCATATGCAAGCTACATTATAGTACTTACAGATAAGGATATAGACCAATGGCTTCAGTTCAAGGGTAGTGCCAGAATAGCTTGGCGCCTTGAGGGGCCAAGCTATTATGGCACTACCCTTGAACTATTTTAGTCAAACTTATTTCACATACTGGTGTATTCCTGAATGATAAGGGTTAATAATATTTTCAAAATAGACATAGAAACAAGTACACAATTTGCAAATAATCTTTTCCTGATGGGAAGATGCAGCTGAAGGGTGTGTGACAAGAAACAACTGGTGAAGAATTCAAAGTGCTTGTCATGTATATTCTGAACAAGGGTCAATATTAATATACGTGTACTGTGTTGTAACTGTCATTTCTATGTGTCTTTCTTTCTCCGTTGAGTTAAGCTTTGTCTCTTGCCGGCAGAGACTGGTCCTGCGTAATGCCGAGACTGAGAGGCACGATGGGAGGTCAACTGAGGTGCAGCTTATGAAAGAACACACCTGTAGCAAGCCCGATCCACAACGTACACGAGGGCTGCTGCCAGTCGAAAGTCTTCCGCCTTCATGGCAAAGTCGACACAGCGCTGAAACCCAACATTGTACACTTTAGCAGCTCCCGTGCGCATGTAGCGATCAGTACTGGAATCATTAACTCATTCAGCCTATTCCCAAATTTTGGAGGTAACATCTAAATGACTATGCACCAGTTGCAGGAGATGGATCGACCATGATAATTCATGATAATACTACCCTTGAATTATCATGGTCGACCCATCTCTTGCTGTAGTGTGTCAGGGCTGAATGGGTTAACCCACTGAAGGTGCCCTGCATCAATATCTGCGAAAGTGTTGTATAGCATTGCTGGTGGCAATGCTAAACGACACTTCCACAGCTATTGATGCCGAGTTCCTTGAATAAGTTAATTCCCTTGTGCATGCAGCCACCAGTACTGCAAACATTACTGATGCGGGACCTCTTGAATGAGTTAACCCCCTTGTGCGTGCAGCCACCAGTGCAGTACACTGTGTCCCTGTACATTTGCATTATGAAAATGTATTCTGCGATTAGACATAAAGTACCTGTCGAATTTCAATACTAAACAAAATCAGCACTGAAGAGATGGAGACGGCACATATAAAAGTTGACTGTATTTGCTTCAGGTGTACATTGATATGCCTCAGAAGAATCTTGAAAATTCACTTGAAAATCCACTGGCCAGAGAAGATCAGCAACGTCAGACTCTGGGAGAGAACAGAGCAGATAACAGCAGAGAATGAAATTGGGCGAAGAAGATGGGGATGGATTGGTCACAGTCTGAGAAAGCCAGTTTCGAGTATCACTAGTCAGGCATTGTCATGAAACCCCCAGGGAAAGAGGAAATGAGGCAGGCCGAGAAACACCTGGCGTTGAGACCTACAAGCAGACATCAAGAGACTGGGAACCACCTGAAGTAAAATAGAAGGTGAAGCACAGGACAGGGGTCGCTGGAGGTCTCTTGTCGACAGCCTATACCCTGGGAGGGGTGACAGGCGTAAGTAAGTAAGTAAGTACATTGATAACGCATATATATTCATCATAATTACATAGATGATCTCGATGTTGTTTATGGCAGGTACAGTTGCATTTGGCTCCGCCATCCACTCTGGCGTGATGTCTGGCGGCATGAAAGGTCGCTCCTGGTTCAAGGCAAGGCTTATTTGCTGGTTAATTCCCACTGGCAGCAATGACAGCCATTTTGTCAGTGCGTCTGCTGGTGATACCGAGCTCAGATCTTTTGCACTGTCACCCAGCACTGCCTGCATCACTTCTGGAAGAAAAACAAGATGGGATGAACTATATCCCTCAAAGTCCCTTCTATGTGCGAACTGCCCTTGCTGTGAAGGGTCTCTACCTTTTGTCTTTGACCTGATTCTGATGTTGAAATATCTCCTTTTGAAAAAGCCTAGCAGATCTGTCAATGCGCCACAGTGAATTCTAAAGGGGCGCAGTACATACGCGTCACTGGTTTGTCAAATGTCATTTATCATGACGTATTTTTTCTTTTTAAGTAATTTTATATTTAGCGTGATGTGAGTTTCACTTTCGCTTCAAGACTTGAGAAAATGGTGACAAAACTAGAATTTCACGTTACGATTTCAGTCTTGCTATGATTTGTGTGAAATCAGATTAACTTTACCTAGCTACATGATACACTAAGCACACCTGCATGCTCTTCTGAAAGCAGGTCGATGTGTGTGTGTCTGTGTGTGTGCACGCGTGCTCCAAACATCTCCAAGCAGCATAGTCTATACCTCTTGGAGATGCATGTGTGTGAGAAAGAGACCGAGTGCGAGAGAGAGAGAATTACATCATATTTAGAGTACTGTGTCAATGTCTGTGTGGTGACGGAGTTGTTTCTATTACGTCATCACCACTGTCTGACTTTCTTCAGAAGTCAAGATTTGTTTCTGTTTTAATTTTTTTCTGAAAATAATTAATTTTTAGTGAAGAAGTTGAAAAGGTACAAAGCTGGCTAATGAACTCATCCAATTATTTTTCTCCAAACTAGCTATATCCCAAATTTTAAGTAAATATGACAAAAATTACTGACTCTAATCTGGGTCAACTGACTTTCTATAAAGTGTCTTTTATGTCTTCAAGGAGACATCCCATTACAATATGCTTGGAGGCTCTCTTATAGTCCATCCCCTGGAGAAAATATTTCACCAAGTTTCAAGCTTGTGCATACAGCAATAACGGACATTCTCATGTTTACATACATATGCGCACACACACATACATACTCACAAACCAGATAGGTGAGGCTAGCACTTGCAGAATTGTATACAGACCAAGGGGAATTACTCAGCGCTGGACAGACAAAAGTTAAATCCCCTGCCCCCGCCTATCAGGCACCCAATCGCCAGCCCACAAAGAAATACACAAGTATAAAGCAAGATGATCAGCTACATCCTCTGTGGGCTGGCGATTGGGTGCCTGATAGGCGGGGGCAGGGGATCTAACTGTTTGTCTGTCCAGCGCTGAGTAATTCAACTTGGTCTGTATACACATACATACGCACATACGGCGTTCTCTACGTCGCCACACCACCTATTGCGCAACCGGTGCCGCCGGCAGTGTTGCAGATGCCTTACACGGCATCCGATTGCGTAAGAAAGGCCGCAGGGGCGGAATTAGCAGAAGGCAGGACGCACCACCACACACACTGTCACACACTTCTTCATCTCTTCCAATGCCCTTCCACCCCTTCCGCCTCCCCCCACCTCCCCGCCTTCTCCCCCTTCGTTCCTTCTTCTCCCATTTCTTTTCCTCTCTCCCTCATCTACTGCTCCCTGCCCTCCTCGGCTGCCCCCTCCCCCACCCCTCACCCTCCCTCATCTTTTCCTACTCCCCTTCCTCCCCCTCTCCCCCCCCCCCACCCTCCTCTCGCATCCTCTTTCTTACCCGGTTCTCCTTCCCCGCCTGTTCCTCCTCCCCCCTCCACCCCTCACTCCTTTTTCCCCCCTCCATCCTCTCTCCCCCCCCCCCTCCCTACCCTCCTCCTCCTTTGTCCTCTTCTTCGTCCGTTTCTTCTCCCTCTCCTTCTGTTGTCTCTTGCAACCTAAAACTGTGCCTGTTCAATGCGCAGTCTGTCTGCAAAGATGGCAAAGCTGACGTGATTTCAGATTTCATTCTAGACAATGACCTAGAAGTGTTGTCGTGATCACCGAAACGTGGCTCCGCTCAGCTGGCGATGAACCCATCATCCGGCCAGCGTCACTCCGAGTGGCTACCGCCTGGCCTCCTTCCCGCGTGCTTCCAGAGGGGGTGGCATTGCCATCATCTACAGGGACTGTCTTTCGGCTCACCTCTCCTTCTCTCAGTCTCTCCCTTTTGCCCATCCCTCCTTTGAATCTGTCGAGACCGTAGAAACACTCCCTGGCCAGTCCGCCCTCATCTTCTCATGTATCTATCGCCCCCCTCCAAGCTCTCAAAACAAACTCACAAACTCCCTGTTCCTCACCGAGTTTGACCTCCTCCTTGACCACTACAGCACACGACCCGGAAAACACATCCTTCTAGGCGACTTTAACTTCCACTTTGACAAACCCGACCACCCTGACACAAAACGCCTTTGCACGTCACTTTCAAACCACAATCTTACACAACACATCACTAAACCCACCCACCGACTCGGCCACACCCTCGACTGGATCATCACCCGCACCTCCGATCAACTCTTTCTCGACTCGGACACCTCCTCTGTGCTTCCCTCTGACCACCTCGCTATTCTCGTCTCCCTCAACTTACCTCCCCCGAAAAAAGACCAAGCTCATTGTCTCTCGTCGCAAAATAAAGAGCTTCTTTGACGAAGCTGTCGACCTTCTCCTTGGACCCCGCCCCCTCTCCCGATCTTGCATCCCATTTCGATTCCTCCCTTCGAAAACTCAGTTCTAGACACCCATGCCCCTGTCACCATCTGCTCCATACCCAACCGACTCTGGCCCCTCCCCCTGGCTCACTGACGACATAACCGGGGCCGCAAGCGCGAGCGCCGACAAGCGGAACGCCGCTGGCGCTCATCTGACCTCACCGTTTACAGACAGATCTTCCAAACAACTAGATCCAAAGTCTGCAAAATGATCTCCGACTCTAAACGCAAACACCTTCAAAACCAAATCCTGGAATCCACTTCTTCCAAAACCCTCTACGCCACCATGAACACACTCCTAGGCACTTCTAAAGACTCTCCTCTCCACAACACACACAGCAAAGAAGAACTCCCGTCCGCTTTTTCTACCTATTTTTCGGACAAAATCCAAACTCTGCGCAACGCACTCGACACTCTGCCTTGCCCTCCCGACCCCACCTTTTCCGGCACTCCCCTCTCGTCCTTCCGCCCCGTCTCTCAGGATTAAGTCCTCAAGACCATAAAGTCCATGCCCTTCAAAACCTGTGAACTAGACCCCCTCCCAGCTTCTCTCTACCGTGATGGCCTTCCAAAACTTCTGCCTTTCATTACCGACATCATCAACGCATCTCTAGAAAACGGCTCCGTCCCCGATATCTTCAAGTCCGCCATCGTCCGTCCTCTCCTCAAAAAACACAACCTCGACCTAAAACGAACTCAAGAACTATCGCCCGGTCTCCAATCTCTCTTTCCTGTCCAAGCTTCTTGAGAAGGTTGTTCTCAACCAGCTCAACCTCCACCTCACCGACAACAACCTCCTCAGTCCATTCCAGTCTGCCTATCGCAAACATCACAGCACTGAAACAGCCCTTCTATATATCTTAAACGATCTGCTTCTCTCCACCGACTCGGGCAACATCTCCCTTCTTACACTACTCGATCTCTCTGCCGCCTTTGACACTATAGACCACTCTATCCTCCTCCACCGACTCCACCACTCCTTCAGCATCACGGACTCTGCTCACTCCTGGTTTCTCTCCTACCTCTCCGACAGACAGCAGTCCGTCACCATCAACGGCGTCTCTTCCAACCCAGTCACGCTCTCCTGCAGAGTTCCACAGGGGTCCGTCCTGGGCCCGCTCCTTTTCACACTCTACACCTCTTCTCTGTCCAACATCATCAAGTCTCACCGCATACACCACCACCTCTACGCCGACGACTCACAACTGCTAGACAAAGACAAACTCGACAACACTCAGTCACTACTGACTCGCACGGCTGACTGCTACGAAGACGTGAAAAACTGGATGACAGCAAACAAGCTTAAACTGAACGACGACAAAACGGAAGCCATGCTGGTAGGCACTCGCCAAAAACTCGCCCAGCTCCCTCCCTCTCTCCACCTTCAACTCGATAGCACCCCCATCTCCCTCTCTGACTCGGCCAAGAACCTCGGCGTCATCCTCGATTCCTCTCTGTCCATGACCAGCTTCGTCTCCGCCACGGCCCAGGCATGCTATTTCCACCTCCGCTGCATCAGTCAGATCAGAAAATACCTCACTACCGAAGCTGCCACCAAACTTGCTGTCTCTCTCATCTTATCTCGCATCGACTACTGCAACTCTCTCTTTTCCGGCCTCCCTCACTCCACCACTTTCACTCTCCAACGCGTCCAGAACAACGCTGCCCGCCTCGTCCGCATAAAGGAAAAATCCGACCACATCACTCCCCTGCTCAAACTCCTTCACTGGCTCCCCATCCCCCAACACATCCAATACAAAATTCTGTCTCTCTGCTACAAATCCCTGAACAACTGCACTCCTGCCTATCTCTCCAACTTACTTCACCCCTACACACCTTCCCACTCCCTCCGCTCTGCCTCCGACCCTCTCCGCCTCCACATTCCTCGCACCAAACTCAACACTTTCGGCCCCTCCTCCTTCTCCGTCTATGGTCCATCCATCTGGAACACTCTCCCACTCTCTCTCCGTCAGAAACACTCTCTCTCCTCCTTCCAGTCCGCCCTCAAAACTCACCTCTTTAAACAGTTTTAGCACTATATCACCACCCTCCCCACCCCAAGCTGACCGTCGTAATGTATTTCACTATTTGTGGTACGTGAGTCATTGTCTAAAGCGTGCGCATGCGTGCGCGAGTTGTGAGTGCGCGCTTAGAGTTATAATTATTATAAGATAAGCGCATTATAAATACCGTAATTATTATTATTTTATTAACTAGACATGAAGTAATTTTTATCTTGTTACTTCAGTTGTCAGAGGATTAGGCCTGCCCGCCTCTGACATCATGGACATGCTATTAAATTCATCCCTCCATGACCTTTCCTAAAAAAAGTCCCTTCTATAAATAGAAGGGACTTGTAAACCATATAGTTAACAAAATCTAACACCCCAACCAGAAAGACGTCAGAAGGCGAAAATCGGCGTGTGGAGTCTAGTAAATAGGTGCTCTGGATGAATGCATAAGGTGGTTATTAATCCTTATCATTCGGAATACACCAGTGTGTGAAATAAATTTGACTAAAATAGTTCAAGGGTAGTGCCAGAATAGCTTGGCACCGATAGGTGCCAAGCTATTCTGGCACCACCCTTGAACTAAAGCCATTGGTCTATATCCTTATCTGTAAGTACTATGATGAAGCTTGCACATGGCAGTGTACAAATTTGAAGCTTTTAGCCTCAGTATCATATGGGTTAACACATTTAGCCCCAATGCACTATAGCAGGAGACGGATCAACCGTGATAATTCAAGGGTTGTGCCAGATTAGCTTGGCGCCATCAGGCACCAGGAAAATCTGGCACTGCAGGCTTTGAATTATCATAGTCGATCTGTCTCCAACAATATTGTTTCACGGTCACCAGGGTACCTACACAATTTGGGAAATGTGGCCCAGGGTTAAATTATTGTAAACAAAATGTAAGTGATAAAAACAGATCAGGCTTACGTTAATTAATTAATACCATGTGAATGACAACAACAAAAAAAGCCAATGTCATAAACGAAAAGAAAAGAAGTACCCAACGGAGAAAGAAACACGCTTAGAAAAAACGGTACAACACAATTTATTAATATTTCGGGTAAATACCCTTTGTCAAAATAGACAAACAAACAGAGACATTATTTGCTACTTATCTTCAGATGCAGAAGGAATGTGGCACATTCCTTCTGCATCTGAAGATAAGTAGCAAATAATGTCTCTGTTTGTTTGTCTATTTTGACAAAGGGTATTTACCCGAAATATTAATAAATTGTGTTGTACCGTTTTTTCTAAGCGTGTTTCTTTCTCCGTTGGGTACTTCTTTGCATTTCACACGCTTGGCAGTCACCTTTTTGGTCTGGATTGAATGTCATAAACGGCTTGACTAAAGATGTTGGTCCTTTTGCACTCCAGTAATCCACTAGATATATATATAATACTGAGGCTGACATGTAAAATACATTTTTATAAATCGCAAAATTAGCAAATTGTGAGAAGTTTGGTGTGTGTGTGTGTGTGTGTGTGTGTGTGTGTGTGTGTGTGTGTGTGTGTGTGTGTGTGTGTGTGTGTGTGTGTGTACTACTAAAAAGTCTACAAAACTAAACAGCGCAAATTACCTTTTCCCACAACTGGTGACAAACCAAACTGTTCCAGCAGCGACGACATTGTTGCTACAACAAATACAATCACAGCAACCAATGACAAAGTAACAGCGGCAGAGTATACTGTTTCAATTTTACCAGCGGGTGTGTTTTGTCCCCGATCACTTTGTGCCAGTGGGACAATAAGCTGGATTTAACGAACGAACGCGGGTGTGTTCAAAGTCTGGGTTTTCGCGGAGATAAAAATAATATATGTGCCTGTTCCGCATGCTCATGCCTTTTACACAGCGCTGTCTTGCAATTTACTGTGGTGGAAGAGGTTTCAGGAATGGGATGCAACTCTTCCACTTTATTAACAAAAATTGTGCGTAAGCTCCCTTGCACTTTGATGGCGGCGAAGTCTGAAAGGTTTCCTTGGTCATGTCTCAGCTTTTTATGTTCAGTTATTTACTTCCCAAATAGCTTCGACTTTGAAAGAAATGTACTTTAAAAAATATTTGTACATTTGTGTTTTTTCTGATTCACGATTAATTTTGGCCATAATTCAAACATTTATCAGCCGTACAACGTGCTACTTTCATTTTTCTTAGTTCGTCGGAACTATTTGCTTCCAGTTTGTAACTGTTTGTCGCCCCACAAAATCGATGCATTGCTTTTATGTGGTCGCCTGCCTCAGAAGACAATACTTATTTCATAATTTAGCAAGTAACTTTGTTTTACAGGGATAAAACGGAGTTGTTTCTATGTAAAATTCACCAGTATGATAATTTAGAGGCCTACTCCCAAGCTAGGTCAAAGCAATCGGTGTATATTAATTATGCTTGCCGTACTACTACTCACTACTACTTTCAGTTTCACATTTCTTGTTTCGTCGAAATTAAACAGAAAGCAGTCGATACCATTGTATTTCGCCAAGAAATCAGTACACTACACTACATTTGTCTGTATTACTATTAGCTTTGTAAGAGTAAGAGTTTGCTTGGCGTAGAAATAATGTCATTCATACTCATAATACTTTCGTTTTAAATAGGAGTATTTAAACAAAGTACTTATCTACTACATATGTTCCTTTTTGTTTCAACGTAAAATCTACCAGTGTTTCACCCAAGCGTAAATGTCAAGTGTTTTTTTTTTTTTATCCTGTTCTTTTTCCAGATCCGTCAAGCATTAATCTTTTTGGTTTGTTTCAGGATAATGGTTTGATGTGGTTTGTGTGTGTAGAAATCTCATAATGAATGAACGGATTGACATTGAGATTCTGGAGGTAATTTTATATTCTTTGTGGGAAACATTATTTATGTGTGTAGTCTTGAGACTAGAGATACAATTGAATGAATCTGTGATTGGTAGAATTTAATTCTTTATCATTAGCGTTTCTGTAGGAATTACTGCAACAGAAACTGCTACCAACAGCCAAAGGGTTGAAATATGAATTGAACTTTAAAAAAAAAACGTATTCCATTTCAGAGAAAAATTACTTACTATCAAGTATCAGTGTTTAACTCATTCCACCCCAAGACCGAAATCCCCAAATTTTGAAGTCGTCCTCTGAAGACACAGTGCAGGACACAGATCGACCATGACAGTTCAAGGGTGTTGCCAGAATACCTTGGCGCCCATAGGCGCCAAGCTATTTCGGCATCACCCTTGAACTATCATGAGAGATTAATAATGTGGGGCTACAACCACACCCCTCCAATAATCGATCATTTTATTTAATCTTCTCGGTAATTATACAAGCCCATGCCAACCAAGACAGTCAATGCCTCTATTACCTAGCCATACTAGTTCCACCCCAGAAATCATTCAAAGCAACGATTTTGATCAGCTGCCAACCCGATATTATTAAGGCAGATCCCCCACCACACCTAAATAATAAATGCTGTTATTGTCTTCTTTAAGCAAAGGTACTTTAGTTATTAATCACCATTGTCTCTATCAACACACCACCTTTCAATACAAAATAAAATGCAGTTAAACACACACACACACACACACACACACACACACACACACACACACACACACACACACACACACACACACACACACACACACACTCACACACACACACACACACACGCTCAAACACACAGATAACATGTTTACATGAAAACATACACACCACCCAGTCAGTTATTTGGGTTACGAACTTATCGTATTTCACTGACACACACACACAGTGCCCTATGTACAATAGCTGACAGTCATTCTGCTCTACTGAACAAGTATAGGAACCCCATTAAATCTGACTTCCTTCCTCTGAGAACATGAAAAAGCATGTTTTATTTTACAAGAGGCTTTAATTTTCAGTAGCCCACGCCATCACAGATTCTTATGAGCAGTGTGAGATTCTCATTAGCCGCCGATTTCATAGAGTTTTAGTCAACTGTAAAGATTGCTGAATCTATGCATAACACTGTGATATTTTGAAACACAGACAAGGCAGAGTTGTACTGAGCACGCTTAAAGGTCCTGGTTCAGCAATTAGTCAGTAGAGGACAGCGAAAAAAAATTTCAAAGTCCCTACCTGATACACAAAGTGCAACCCTAACAGGGCCTCGTCAGATGGGATCCCCGAACACTCACGTTACTATAGCTGATGTAGAGTGTCAGACGTCCTTGACGGCTGTCACAGTTCACGCAAACAGGTATACGCCACTCAGCTGCCAAAGGTCACTTCCATTTGCATCTGTCCGTACACGGTAACATCCACAATTCTCGTGCAACAATGACGAAAGTATCCAACTTTCACTTCTGTACCGGGAAACACCGAGCGAGTGAGTGACGTCCACAGCGTCCAAAAACGGCGCAGGGAATGATGACGGTACGTCGAACATGCTATAGCGTGGTCTTCTCATTTCGCATGTCCTTGCATTTATCCAAAACAATGTTTCCTCGAAAGCGTTTGCGAACAACAAGTCCCTCATGGTAGTCGCCATTTTTACCAAGGGAAGCTACTAGATAATGTTGTTGTAGGGGACAGCACTCCCGTGCTAAGCAACGTGGAAATGCCCACCTCAAAACGATTTTATTTTTCACAAAAGCCTGGGAGATCATTTACAGGCGATCATGCAACGATGTGATGTGCATGGGTGACTCTGCGACAATATGAAATGAATGAAAACGGTCCATAAATATGCCCCATAAATCCATGGCCAGCAAGAGACATACATTCTCATGAGCCCCTGCGGATGCAGGGGCTCATGAGAATTTATGCCTGTTGCATTTGGAACAGGCTGGCTGAAGGCCTGTTCTGTCTGAACCAAACAGCTGAAATTCAGCTTTCCGGGATTTTGAAAAGCTGAATCAGTTTCTAGGACTGAAGACTGTCACCCATTTATGTGATTGTGCCTGTTCGTGTGTGTTACACGGACATAAAATTTGATTACATAATAAGAATCTAAGCACTAGGTAATATTTGCTTTGTCGATTACTTCTCATCTTGTTTTTTGTTGTTGTTGGTTTGTTGTTGTTTTTTTTTTAATCACAAAAGATAATTACTGTCTGCAAACTTGCTGAGTTCAGTGATAATATTTTCTCCCCAGACCAACTGCTGTTTATGCACATGCAATGCACCCTGCCCAATGCGTACCTCATGCAAGTGCCTGACAGCAACCAACCATACACCAACTGCAAGCTAAAGGGTGCACAAACAAACGAGAGGCAAGTTTCAAAATAATTAGATACAGGGTTGCAACAGATGGGTCCAGCCTTTGCCATACCAGTAATCTATACCTTTTTTTTAAAAAAGACCATATAATTATTTTTTATGCCCCCGATCCAAAATACTTTAAATGTTATCTAATTTTCCCTTTTTGGGGGGTTGGGCGAACTCCCCCCCCCCCCCCCCCCCCCCCCCTATGATTGATTATAGGAGGCAGATGAAAGCAAGCTGGCATCATGCACCCTTTTGGCTGGAGCATTAGGCTTCTTTCACCTCGTGCTATGGTTATGAGATACAAAATAAATGTTAGGAAACAGATATATGTAATTGGTATTCTAACCACAATATATTTGATTCATAGTTTATCTATGTTTGCACTGACAGAAAACCATGTGGGATTTGTTTTTGATCACTTCCTATAGCAATGTTCTCTATCAGAAAACTGAAATGACTCAACCCGCAAAAATAAATATCAAGGAAATATATTGGTTCACAACAGCAAGAGATATATCTTACTTGATCTTTATTTTGTGACAAAAACATTGTTTTCAAATACACTTCAACATATGGCTTATTTGTTTATGTCTGTACTGAGTAAAACTGTCAAAAATGCCTTTCATTGTGAGGCTTCTCTTATGAGTTCACCAAAATTGTCAAGTACATCAATAAGTGTATACATAAATAAAAACACAGTGACCATGATGATATAGTAAAATACAGTTGATTTTTTAATGAAATGAGTACGTCCATCCTCAACAAGACCAAGTAGTCTATGTATCCTACAGAACCACATAGTCCAGACCAAAATGGTGACTGCGAAGCGTGTGTAATGCAGAGAAGAACTTAACGAAGAAAGAAAGACGCTTTGAAAAGACAGCTACAACACAATTTTATTCATATTGTCTAGTAAAAAATTATGTTGTAACTGTCATTTCTAAGCGACTTTCTTTCTTCATAGGGTCCTTCTCTACAGAACAACATATGTACACTTTTACTTCCAGCACTATATATAACTGTAATGATACATAAGGCAAAAACACAAACAGAACAGAGACGACCATTTTAATTATAAAGAAACAATTTCAGTGATGTCATTGAATCATATGCATGGTATATTTTGCTGATGATGCTGTCTTTCAAACTTGGTCTCTGTGTTTTGGTAAGTGGGGGTGAAATGAGGGGGGTGGGGGGTGGGGGGGAGTGGGGGTGGAGGGGGGGGGGGGGGGGGGAGTATGGAGGGATGGGGTGAGGTGGGGGGGGGGGCAGTTAGGAAGTTGAAAAACAGTTTGTATCATGGTGACTGCTCAGTTTACATGTTGGCGCTGCTGCCAGTTCCAGCTGACAAACACCAGTGCGTCCGTGGTGTGTGAAAAGCAAGATTTTCACTGTATGGACACTGACAGTGTCACATTTCACTCGCATGGGTACACATGCAGGCATATATATATATATATGCTAAATTTTGCTATCCACCAAAATGCTACAGACAGCCTTCATGAACAGGTCCAACCAGTGAAGAGACAAAAGACTGGCCAGTGTCAAACATGTCACCAAACTGCAGGGGCGTTAGCAGCAACGTTACAGAGAAACTTTGGAACAGCAAAATGCCTGATGCAAGTGCAGAGTGCCCCAATTTGCTCTCAGAAGGCAGCTGCAAGACAAGAAGCAAAGGTCAGTTAGTACATGTAAAGATATACTGCAAACACTGTTCTAGAGGAGTTTACTTGGCTACCAGGTATATGCCAGTATAATCTACTCATCATGAAAACAACCGTAAATAGTTTGCAATGCTGCTTGGTAACATATTATATGAATATGTTTTCAGGCCAACATAGCCAAATTTTCCCTGGGGGAGACTAAAAGACGCACTCAACCGATGAGCAGCCCCTGGTGACCATATCGTATGTGGGAGTAGAGGTGACACCTTATCAGCGCATCACCAGTGAAGACAATCCGGCCTACTGTTTGTGTGGGAATTGTTTAAAATGGACAACAAGAATTACTGAATTTGATCAAGCTGATCGAGTTAACAGAAGAACCAACTTTTAAAAATATTTGTAAGAAGCAGAACAAAGTCAAATTTTGTACCGCCGTGAGATGGCCTTAGTCGCCTGCTCGGCGTTAAACCCAAATAACTAACTCAAATTTTGTAGCGTCAAAATTTATAGCAGCACATTTGCAAATAAAAATCCCACATTATAATGGCATTCAAAAATTACCAACACTGCATACAGATTTTTTTCAGTTGTGGCATGAGAGCCATATGGGGCCTGGCAACAGAAAACGCTGTCGCTCTTGTCAGGTGGCCATAATCAGATGGCGGTTTCCAAGCCCCAATCTAAACTATCTGGTTGTGTATGTGTGTGCAACCAACCTCCAAGTCTTTTAGTCCATAAGCTAGGAAGGTCTACCGTGCACCCCCCTCAGTACTCAATAAGATGGATTTCAAAGTGTTCCTTAGTATGTCCTGAGATGTTTAAGCCATGTTCCCCGAAAATCCTTAGGAACACACCAGAGATATAGCCGATGGCGCAAGGGTACCCCCATTCACGCTCTTCGCAGGTGCTAAAATGAGGTTAAGAAACATTTTCCTCTAAATAAATCAGAATTCATTCCAGAAGCCCAAATCAGGTAATATTATGTCAAGGCACACCTTCTGCATCCTCTGCAAAAAACAGAATGAAAAAATATTGAATCTCTGGCTCACAGTGAAGGTATTTGTGCACCCAGTAAACGACCATTTCCACGAAATCGCAAAAAAAGACAAAAATAATGTGTCAGATGCCTTCAGACATTTTCTATAGCACTGACAGTCCATTTGTAGGTTTACATCATTAAAACAGGATGTCACAATTATTATAAACTTGACTAGGTGATGCTGTGATCACTGTGAGTGCCACAGTGGTTGATTTTGTATCCCTACCCCCAAGTTGTAAAAATACACAAAATTAATTAGAAAAAATTGCTCAAGTTATCCCATTTTATTTTGACCTCTCTTTACCTATTGAGTTTCAATAATGTGAGCATAAAGTGCAAGAAAATAAGGAAAGTCGGCATCCTTTACGGTATGTTCGTGGTGAATGATAGCTTTTTACCATTTAAAATTGCTGAATTGGGAAACGTACATTGTTTCTGATGCCCTCAGAAATTTTGTATACAACTGATAGGTCTTTTTTAGGTTTTATTGTTTAGGATAGAGTACCACAGTTACTCCCAACCTGATTTTATGATGCTGTGATGCATTTAGGGGCCACAGTGGCTGAATCTGCTGCCCTACCCCCATTTTACCTGTACGCAAAGGAACAAAAAATGATCATAACAATTGCTCCTCTGATTAAATATTTTTGTTGCCAGTTTTCTTAACAAAATATGTATATTGAGCATAAACATTTGTGATCATTTCATTAATTTCAATGTGACCCATCGATTTAATTGTAATTCTTTTTATTTTAGGCATGCTTAACAGGGGCTGCCGCTGAAGCTTCTATCGTCTGCACATTCAGCACTCTTGTCAAACTCGGGGAAGGTGTACCTCAGGGAGATGTTGTGTCTGATGCTGTTTTTGGTCTACATTAATGACATCAGTACAACAGTACCAAGGTTCGTCTTGAACATCCTCCATGCAGATGACTTTGCAGTGTGGAGCGCAGCAGAACATAAAGAAATAGCATCCTCCAGAATCCAGGATGCTGCCAATAGAGTCAGCAGCTGGACTGAAAGAGGCCACTCAAACTGAGCTAGACCATCTCTTTCAATCAGACGGAAGAGGTCACCTCAAAACTGGAGACCTTCCAGTACCAAAGACAGACAGGCCAACTTTACTGGCAACAAATAAATTACTGGATTCACGTGGAGGCATAAAGAAATAGCATCCTCCAGAACATAAAGAAATAGCATCCTCCAGAATCCAGGATGCTGACTATAGAGTCAGCAGCTGGACTGAAAGAGGCCACTCAAACTGAGCTAGACCATCTCTTTCAATCAGATGGAAGAGGTCACCTCAAAACTGGAGATCTTCCAGTACCAAAGACAGACAGGCCAACTTTACTGGCAACAAATAAATTACTGGATTCACGTGGAGGCCTCACATTGAAACCATGGAAGCTAGAGCTGCAAAAAAGAGAGAGAGTCTCTGATGAAGAACTGGTGGGGACCACATTGGCGCAAATTACAGCATCCTGGCACAAGCAAACACCTGCTCGGTCAGACCAGTTGTGCGGTACCAAGATACATCGACAACATGAAACACTGCCTGAAACCCAAAAAGCCAGGCTTGACATGATGCAGAACATGGGTCATTCTCATGATGCAGTGACATTCTTAGAGCCATCTGGAGCACCCCAATTTAGGAAATGGAGGACATTGGAGCCACTGGAATGCAGAACAGCACACACGATGAAGAGACTTACTAAACACCGACAGCATGGGAGACTACAGGAGCAGACCAAGAACCGTCAGAAATGCCCAATCTGAACTGCCAACTGAAGGTCCTGCAAAGGGCTAACACTGACGTCCTGGAACCAAGCCCAAAGATGTGTGAACAGCTCCCTTCAGATACCTGGACATCTCGAAAGAGCCTTCAAGACAACATAATGTTCCAGGACTCTTTGCCAAAGGTCGCGGCACTGCACAAAGCCACCTTGCTGGAGCTTGTGCACAAGCGCTACCCTCACAGCAGCTGTGATACCACACAAGATGCCGTGTTGAATGAAGGAAGTGGCGTGTACATCTGTTGTGCAGACCGCACTACTACCTCCCTCTCCTTACCAGCTAGCGGCAGCAGCTCCAACTATCGTACAGATCTGCAGGTGCTCAACACAGCAGCAGAGCACTAGCTAGGGAAAGGCAGCAGCTTGATCCACTGATCTCACCAGGAAGCTTCAAGATAGACTGGATGCCCTGTCCACAAAATAGTGCTGCAGTGGATTCCAGTGCATTCTGGACTAGCTGGGAATGGAGACACTACAACAACAAAGTGATTGGCAAAAGCAGAATGGCGGCTGCAGCCCGTGGGCAGATGACATCAACAAGCTGAACAGGGAGAGCCAGGCCACCATCTTTCATCTACACACTGATTACTCTGGACTGGGTCCATCCAGAAAAGCAGGAACGTTTCACAAACCCAAACTGAAGCTTGAAGCTTTACACACTTTAATCAGATCACTCTGTATCAGCAATTATTTGAAGCTTCCGTGCCTAATGCGTGAAGAGATACCAAAATAAAAGAACGCTTAGTGAATGGCGGACTTCGGTAGAAGCGTAAACAACCAATCAGAATGTTCGCCATGCAGTCACTTTATGATCAGAGCTAAATATAGATCACTTGCAACAAGCGTCAGCATGATCGTTTGCAATGGGAATAGTCACAAATTGAGGGAGAAAAAAAAAAGAAGTAGACAAAAGTTTGCCAGTACGTTGTCATTTTTTACAAACTTTCACAGACTTTAAGGAAAAGGACTGAAATTGACAGACTTTCCAGGGCCCTCAAAAAGCCTTGCCATTTTTTTACAACTTTCACAAATGTTCACAGACCGTAAGGACCCTGCTGAACTCACCTCGTGAGACTGGGTCATGTGGAAACAGCCCTATGCGAATTTGGTGTAGAAAATCGGTCTCCTTAGCACATTCTCCAAACATGTCCATACAGAGAAGCGGTCTGCTGGCAGTTCTGACCAGAAGACACGCCCCTATACACCAAACTCTGAAAACATGCTGCCTAGCTCTTGACAGCTCACTTATTGGCAGCCAGAACAATATAAGATTTAAAGACGGCCATAAAAAAGATTGAACGTTGCAGAAGGTGGAAGTGGAGATCTCGTGGTCGACATGTGGAAACTAAGTATTTTTGATAACATTGTTTTGGCTATTAGGAACCATGAAACTTTATTACGCATATTCATATTTACACATTTCTAGATAAAAATAAATGAAAGGAAAAGGGGAGACCTTACTAGACCCGCCTTACGCTAGGTAAAATATCACCTAAAAGACCAGCCAGTTAAAAATAGTTACAATTAAATTGATGGGTTACATTGAAATTAATGAAATGATCACAACTTTTTATGCTCAGTATGCATACTTTAAAAAAACAAAAACAACTGGCAACAAAAAATATTTAAACAGAGGACTATTACGTAAGCAATTTTTATGATTATTTTGCGTTACTTTGCGTACTGGTAAAATGGGGGTAGGGCAGCAGATTCAGCCACTGTGGCCCCTAAATGCATCATAGCATCACAAAATCAGGTTGGGAGTAACTGTGGTACTCTATCCTAACCAATAAAACCTAACAAAGACCTATCGGTAGTATACAAAATTTCTGAGGGCACCGGAAACAACGTACGTTTCCCAATTTGGCAATTTTAAATGGGAAAAAGCTATCATTCACCACGAATGTACCGTAAAGGATGCCGACTTTCCTTATTTTCTTGCACTTTATGCTCACATTATTGAAACTCAATAGGTAAAGAAAGGTCAAAATGAAATGGAATAACTTTAGAAATTTTTTCTAATTAATTTTGTGTATTTTTACAACTTGGGGGTAGGGATACAAAATCAACCACTGTGGCACTCACAGTGATCACAGCATCACCTAGTCAAGTTTATAATAATTGTAACATCCTGTTTAATAATGTAAGCCTGAAAATGGACTGCCAGCACTATAGAAAATGTCTGAAGGCATCTGACACATTATTTTTGTCTTTTTTTGCAATTTCGCGGAAATGGTCGTTTGCTGGGTCCACAAATACCTTCACTGTGAGCCAGAGATTCAATATTTTTTCATTCTGTTTTTTGCAGAGGCTGCAGAATGTGTGCCTTAACATAATATTGCCTGATTTGGGCTTCTGGAATGAATTCTGATTTATTTAGAGGAAAATGTTTCTCAACCTCATTTTAGCACCTGCAAAGAGCGTGAATGGGGGTACCCTTGCGCCATCGGCTATATCTCTGGTGTGTTCCTAAGGATTTTCGGGGAACATGGCTTAAACATCTCAGGACATACTAAGGAACACTTTGAAATCCATCTTATTGAGTACTGGGGGGGGTGCACGGTAGACCTTCCTAGCTTGTGGACTATTTGCTTCTGCTGAAAAACCACATCCACTCGTCGCTCACTCTATCATCTGTACTGCGTAGATACTGTAACAAACTGCAGAGCTTTCCATCAGTGAGGCATTGGGGATACACGGCCACAGAGCATTCCTTTATGAGAAAAAAACAGAATGAAAAGAACATTTTCATTTACATGTAAAATTTACTTTCTGTCATGGGTGTGGAGATTGTTTACATCTGTTTGTACAAGTAGTTGGGACATGAATAAATAGACACATGCATGTAATATGATACTCCATATTGTGCACTTTGTACTCTCTACACAAGAAAGTATTAAAGTTGAATGTAAAAGAAAAGTGTTGGACATTCTTTGTTTTCAATACATTTGGACATTCTTCATAAATCGCATACATGTCTGCTTTCTGCTTTCATTTTCCATCCTTGTCATAACTACATACTGTGAACAGTGCACACGAACAGGAATTCGGCACCCGACTTGCCATAACAAAAAAATTAGTTTGCATGGTCAGTGTCACAATCCTAAATAGTATATTTATACAAATACATGTACTGTAATGATACTGAAAATGACATGTACAATACTGCACTTGTAACAGAAATTGCACACGTGTGTAACATACTATATGCATGCATATTTCTGTTCTGCTACCTGGTATGCCACCGAGTGCCTGTTGCTAGTCTTGGTATACTGCTTGCATTCTTGGCGGTTGAAGTCAAAGATGGTAAGTATGTTGTGCATTGTGTAGCCTTCGTAGCCAATTGAAGTTTTTTTGGGCCATTTCAACCACATAGATACATCCCCTTGACTAACACTCAATGATGAGACTGAAACATATCTAAACTCTAAGTCAAAATAAGTGCGTAAATAAGACATGATACCTTGATCGTGCCTGGCAAGGAAGCTCGTAATGTGTGGTGATGCTTGATAACAGGCTTTATCCATTGTTTCAAGTGGTGTTTAGCCTTTGGCAGCAGCAAAGAAACTGAAAACAGATGGCCAATGAATAGATAAAGCAAAACCTCAAACTGACAAAAGCACAAAAGTGAAAATACGCGAGCAGCAGTTTATACTGAGTAGGTTGTTTCGATGACAGAACAGCGTCATGTGTTTTTGTTCTGCATACACTCAAGGATATATCCTCCATGTAAACACACAGCTCAACTCAACTTCATGCAATTTGCTTGCCTTTGTGCAACACATCAAGGTAATGATCCAATAATATACAAATCTATTTGATGCTGGGATAAAAGATACATGCATTACAGAGTGGCAAACTGACAAGTAGCTAGCACTAGCTGTTATGAAGACTTGGGAGAAAAAACACCATGGCACCATGATAATTATGTTTACTGTCAACTTGTAAATATACTTACAGTGTGGAGGAAGCAGTCACATATGTAAATCATAACTTACAGTATTGTGACAGCAATATTTCCATGACACTATATGTTACTTTATGTGTGCTGTGATTGGACTTTTACAAGCAAAAATGATTTTGTGAAATCAAGAAGGTGTACCATACTTCAAAATCAAATGCCACCAAACTGATCATCATTACCTGAAAGTAGCAGGAGATTACAGTAGAACTCTGTCGTCAGAAACTCGATGCCAGTCTGTGCATTCACCAGTTCCATGTCACCTGACCTTGCGGCAGCCCTGCTGTCCAGAAAAAAAGCATAAACACAGTAATGGGGAAAATGAAAAAGAAATAAATACACATGTGCATGTGGCTTTCTAAAAATGGCTTAGTCACAAAATAGAAGCACATTTGAGTGTTATGATATGGAACAATATAACAATACATACATGATTTACAGTAAGACTCGCAATAGAATATTTTTATATACAAACATAATGTTATAAGTTTTTGTCACTCATATTTCTTCTGTTCCTAAGCCTGTGGTTTCAGGAAAAGAAGAGTGCATGCTGAATATGAGAAATAGGCCTACATCATGTCAGTATCGGTGGCAACTAAGCCAACTTACAATAGCCCACGCTGATTGCGAGTTTCATAATGAATTATGTACATACATGTATTGCTCTATTTCATCACACTGAAATGTGCTGTTTTTGTGAACAAATATGTTTTAGGTTGATCCTAGTTGTATATTTTATCCTTATCTATACCTGTTTATTATATTCTCATCCAGACAATTGCTGATGTTGTTTTTATACAGAGAGCAGCTGTACATTTGTTTTCATTCAGACATGCATCTGAACACTTTGTCTGTGTTCAGACAACTGCAGGCATATTTTGTTTTTTTATTCAGACAGCTGTATATTTAATTCTATTCAGACAGCTGTACATTTTGTTCTAAATATAAGCCAGCTGTACACTGTGTCCCAAGCCACACACACACACGTACACACACACACACACACACACACACACACACACACACACACACACACACACACACACACACACAAAGTTCACAATTTACCTTGCCAATGCGATTATATGTTATGTCTTGTGATGGGATTGGGTGGTGTTCCATTACTGATGCACCTTCACTTTGTACTAGCTTCACAAATGTATCCACAGAAATAACACACTGCTTGCTGCTCTGTGAGCTCATTTGGTGTGGCACTGAAAAATAATCAAATGACTGGTATTTGTATAGTTATGTAATACACACAAGGGTTTTGTACTAGAAAACGCTGTGGCGTTATGAAGATATTTACACAAAAACAACCGCCATCAACCCCCAAAACAAATCGCAACTAAGAGTTGAAACTTCTGAATTTACATCAAACCTGAGCTCAGAATATATATCGCATATTTCATTTATGTATATAACACAAATATGTGTAATAGCAAAGTGCCCAGAAAATATTACAATTATTTATAACAGAGAGAAAATTTAAAAAACAGTTACAAGCTGTTATGCTGTAGTGACCGAGTAACTACGGAAGAGACGAACAGTGAGGCTAAGATTACCAATCTATTCGTCTTGTTCATCGATGTATTCTGCAAACTTCTCAGCACTGTGGTCTGCAGTTATTTCCTCAGTCATCACTTCCTCCGAAATTATTGTCCTGTACGCCAGAACACACATAACATTACGATCGCTATAGGTCTACCTGTTGTTGACAAGGAAGTGGGCATTAGAGTGGTGTCCCCTGTATTTATTTACGAGTTTTTTACGATATTTACGAGTAGCTTCCCTTTGTAAACACGACGTCAACTACATTCGGCATGGGTGTTTGTTGTTGTTGGAAATATACTTACCAACACAAGTAATATTTGTACAAGAAACGTGAAAAGACGACGCCATATCATGTTGGACTTACCGCCACCATTCCGCGCTGGACCATTTTTGGACGTCTGCTCGGTACCTTATGTCCCCAGTGCAAAAGTGAAAGTTGGATATTCTTCATAGTTGCACGGGAATTGGATGTTACCATGCACGGACAGATGCAACTGGAAGTGACCTTAGGCAGCTGGGTGGTGTATACCTGTTTGCGTGAACTGTGACAGCCGTCAGGTACGTCTGACACTCTACAGCAGCTATAGTAACGTGCGTGTTCGGGGACCCCATCTGACGGGGCCCTGTCAGGGTTGCACTTTCTGTGTCAGGTAGGGACTTTGACATTTTTTTTTTCAATGTCCTCTACACACTAATTGCTGAACCAGGACCTTTAAACACAGGTATGACAGAGAAGCCGACAACTGATCATACCTGAATAGGAGTAGAAGAAACAATCCACACACGAGAAGACTAGAAGTATATACTGTACAACTGTACATACACAATGACATTTTCTCAGGGACTTGCCCCTGTGCGATATTTGCGATAGTGAAGAAATACATTCACCAATGCCAAGGTCAATAGCATGTTAGGCTTACCTCTGAGGACGGAAACACCAGAGGTATTTTGCAAGAGACTTAGATTCTCAGGAGCCTATGTCTTTATAGGCTTAAATTCTTAAGATTCTTTTTTGATTCATATCATGGAGAGCCCTGATTTAATAAGATTTCAGCCAAACCATAAATATGTAACCATAAATATGTAAAATAATCTACCTTTGTTTGGGTCTGCTGAGTGGCCGAGAGGATACTTCCGCTGGTTAGGATAGAATAGTTAGCGCAAGCTATTCTGTCTGTGCCGGGTTCGTTTCACGCTCTCGGAGCCAGTTGACACTCTACGCCGCGGAGGCTTTCACAGGAAAAGTTGAACGTGCAACCCCACAGGGTTATAGCCCCCTCCATAGGGGGTGAATTAGCACGTGAATAACCCGGGTTACATAGATTCCTGTGGAAGCAGGTGACAGGCCACTAAGCAGCCCTTTTGTCAATGTTTTTTTTTCTATTTTTTTCTTTGTTAATTTTTAATTTTTTTATTTTATTATTATTTTTTTTTTCTATTTTTTTTAAATTTCCTTTTCTTATTTTATTATTTTTTCCTATTTTTTTATGTTAGGAAAAAAGCAAAATAAGTACATCACTGGACAAAGGGAAATAATCTGGAAACAAAGACTAGTTAAAATATCAATGCTGTCACCCAGCCCCCCTACCACCACACCCCACCCCACCCTACAAAGCCCCACACACCCACACCCTACCCCCACCCCCCCCCCCCCCCCCCCCCCCCCCCCCCCCCAGACACACACAATCACTACACTGTGTACCCGTACCAAGGCAAATGAGTAGAATGAGTTAATTATGTATAAACCTCCAATGGCATTCTGGTAGCCCAATGTGCAAACAGCTATTGGACCGCCACTGGGCGTGGGCCAACAGTGGCCGACATCAGCCCGATGGCCATTTTGTGCATTGAGACATCATCAGCTTAACTTGTCATCTTTAGCCCAGGATTGCCATGTCAGTTTCAAGGGTTCAGAAATCATGCAGTTTGAACATACTCAGTAGCAGTTACAGTGTACATCGTGATGTTTTCAAATGTAACCTGTTAGCTGTGGGTAGCACATTTTATCACACCTAACCTGCAGGAATCATCTTGACAAAAAGTGCTACCAACATCCAAAAAGGGCTAAAGAGAAGAGGGCTCAGAGTTTTTTTTACCCCTTCTTTTCATCACCCAGTGCTGTCTAATTTGGATTTTTCTTTTGTGGTCTGACATGACGCAGTTCAGAAAAGATCTCACCCTTTGGCTGTTGTAGCATTTTTTGTCACGATGATTCCTGCAAGAATCTTCATGACAGAAACCCCTAACAACAGCGAAAGGATTAATAATTTGTGGCTTTGGAGGACTACTTTACAATTCAGGAGACAAATCGACCATGGTGGTTTTAGGGGGGTGCCAGAATAACCTTGAACTATTACGGTTGATTAGCACCTTCTTGCAACCCCCACCCGGGTCTTCCCTGGGGGACTTGGGTGGGGTTAGGTACTTTTTAGTTCCCAGGGTCACCCTGGTCAGCCCCACAGGGTGGGTTTCCTTTCTATTCTGGGGCATGTGTTTCTGTCTACCTTTGGTCCATTCACCTGTATTTGTCTATTTAAAACTCTCCCAACTGTCTGCACTGCCTGTAGCTCTTGATATTGGATGTGTGTTGCTAAATGGTCTTAGCTTTATTTAGGCCCCATGTTGTAGGTTTATTTAACGTATTTGACCGGCTGGCGACATACATTCAATTTTCTGTATAGTTTTTTTTTCACAAGCAGTGCAGGCACGTCCTGAGAAAGCCTTGTTGCTGTCGGGACGTTAAGCAATGTACAATCAAAAACCTTCTTGCAGTGCATTAGGCCTGCTTGATTTATGCAGAACTTCGTACTCGGTAAATTGTGTTGTTGGTCACAGTGCCGCCCTGTTTGTTTTCATTGCTACAGTGTAAGAGTCCAACTTCGTTTGTGGCGCGAGCAATCTGTGCTGATGAGTTGAAAACATTCCTATCGGCGGAGAGGACGTGGAACAGTGAACTTGAAAGTAGGGAGGGCTCGGCCATCATCAACTATCAGCCACATGTGGTCAGTAACTTAAACTTATTTTTTCACTTTCTGTGACCATGATAGCTTATGGCTTAGGGCAGTTTGAAAGATTGAGCATGATAGTTCATTTGAAAAGCCATGTTACTTTTTTGGCTCGTGTGCAAAGCAAAAGTCAGTCTATGTTCTGGGCCAGTGGTCGCCCGTCCGTCGTCTGCCGTCCATTGTAAACTTTAACGTTGGTATTTTCTTGGAGGCTATTTATGCCACAGTCTTTAAACTTGGCCCAGTGATACTTTGTGGCAAGGCCTTTCTAAACATACGACTTTAACTGACCTCTCTCTATAATAATAATAATAATACCGTTATTATATAGGCGCTTTTTCTCAATTTTTGGGGAAATCGACTCAAAGCGCCGCGCCTGAAACCCAACACACACACTCACGAAATAGACACGGATTTACGCCATTTAAGACAAACACAGTACAAACACAGTACAAGACAAACAAAGGGCCAGTCAGCTACTGAAGTTACAGAGATTTTTGATAGCTTGTATTTGAAATTTGTGAAGTGGCCTGAGACCGGTACCAAAGTGTGGGGGGTGGGGGGGTGGAAGAACCGGAGTACCCGGAGAAAGAACCCCCGACAGTCCGCCCGAATTAACGGTGACACTTACCAGAGGAGAAAAGTCCAACGCCGGAACCCGGTATCGAACCTCGCACCTTTGGCATTGGTGGCAGGCGCCTTAACCACTGCGCCACGGACCGCCCCAAAGGTCTCTAAGGTCAATGGAACATTGGAGCAGGGGAAAAAAAATCGTTTAACAAAATCGTTTAACAATTTTAAAATGACGTCAGGTCAAGCCACTCTAACCTTGTTGTTGAATGTCATTTTGGCATGAAGCACCGTATGTGCGTATGTATGTATGTGTGTGTGTGCATATGTATGCAAACACGAGAATCTCCGATATTATTGTTCGCACAAACTTGAAACTTGGCAAAATACTTTATTAAGTGGGTGTCTAAGAGAGCCTCTGAGTATATTGTAATTGGATGTTTCATTAAAGACATAAAAGACCGTTCATAGAAAGTCGGTTGACCCATATCAGAGTCCGCAATTTTGATTATTTATATGCACTTGAAATTTTGGATATTTCTAGTTTGTAGAAGGACATTAGATGAGTTCGTTAGGCAGCTTTGTACCTCTTCAACTTTTTTGAAAATAAAGTTCAATGCAGAAAAAATGTTGGAATATGCATGCAAGTACATACAGAAGAGGCTTTGTGGGCATGGGTCATTCCACCTTACTCTTCAAAATGGTTATGGCTACACCAGCCCACAGAACGTATAACTGGTAGGAAGTGCCGTGTGTGAGCCATTCTGCCGTTTGTGTTTCTGTGTGCCATTGCCGTGCGGATCAGGCGCTGTGTGTGTGCCATTCTGCCGTTTGTTTTTGTGTGTGCCATTGCCGTGCGGAGGGGTAATTAAAGGAAGATACTGAATGAGTTCGTAATCCAGCGTTGTACCTCTTCAACCTTTTCGATAATAATTAATTCATTTTTGCAAGTTTTGGAGCCACTATTTACTCCCATCAAACAGTCAGCCCTGGAAGAGGCTGTGTGGAACAAAACAGTCCGCTCTGGAAGAGCGTGCCTTTTGGATGAGTGATGCGAAATATCAAATTCGTCACAGTCTACATGGCGTCGTGAGACCAGCGATGCCATGAAGCTTATAGTGATGTCATTTTGCTGCTCGTGCTATTGTTCTTCTTCAGAATTCCTGTCGCTACTCCAGCCCACAGACCGTACTAATGGCGGGAAGCTCTGTGCGTCCATCTTTATTTGTGTGCGCTAGTGTGTGTGTTGATCAGAGGTTGGATTAGAGAGGAGGGATGGATCACAAACAATACAGTAGACTTTGGGATGAAATCCTCATCTTGTTTTTGTACAGCCTGTTTATTACAAGACATTGAAGAACCTATACAAAGCAACTTTTGATATTTTCATGCCGTCTGTTGTTTGGGTGAGCACAAGTTTAAAAAAATGTGAATAAAAGTGACAGTTGTTTTGTTACATGGCCTTACTGTGCTCAGGGATGTCTATGCGATCCGAGTCACAAGTCCTCTGCATTTAATCTGATTGCACAAAACAGCATTTGAGTGGCCCTATCTAAGTGTCCCTGACAATAGTAGGAGACAAAATAGCATTTTATGAAGAAAGTGACTTATGGGAAATCTTCCTTTACTGTAAGGCTTTGTGTAACACATGTACTCTTATCACAGCAGATACCCACACAACCCAAAAAATGTCTGAAATCGCACAGAAAAAAGTGCTAACCCATATCATACTGAGGTTAAAAGCTTCAAATTTGTACACTGCCATATGCAAGAGCTACATTATAGTACTTACAGATAAGGATATAGACCAATGGCTTTAGTTCAAGGGTGGTGCCAGAATAGCTTGGCGCCGAGAGGCGCCAAGCGATTCTGGCACTACCCTTGAACTATTTTAGACAAACTTATTTCACACACTGGTGTATTCCGAATGATATGGGCTAATGTAATGCAAGGAGATTATTTCTGTAGATCAGTGTTAAGTATTTAGTTTGTAAAATCTTACCACTACTGTCAAAGGTGTGTTTTGCATAATGTAAAAGAGTGCCAAAAAAGCGCTGGGAGATTTGGCTTTACTATAAACGTCTCCGCCTTTGTGCACATAAGTGCATGACATCATATCACGCATTCCTTCTGGCATGTTTCCGCCACAAGCTTCTATTTTGTGGTGTAACGTGTCTTCTGACAGCGTTATACGAGAAAAAAAATGACATTGAGAGACCTCCGTAGTCCATGGTACACAAAATTAATCTAGGGGCTTTTTTGGCATTTCTCATAGACTATTCAAGCCACAGACTTCAAACTTGACCAAATGGTACATTGTGGCAAGTCCTTTGTAAACATATCAATTTTATGGACTTCGCTCAAAGGTCAAGGTCACACGGTCGATGGATAGGTCACAGACTGCCATCTTTCAACAAAAATTGTGTTTTTTTCAAAATATATATTTAACTTTAAAGCCAGACATGGTACCAAGCTACAGTGTATGTAAATCATAAGACCTTTCTCTGCATACTAATTTGGGTGACCCCTTTCAAAGGGCACGGGTTATGAGAGGTCAGCAAATGTGCTAAAAAGGTCTGTTTTGTTATACTCTGGATATAACAATTCGCTGGGGACCAAGATTTTGTTGTTGTTATAAGCAAAGTTTGTTATAATGTGAAGTTTCAAACTTCTAAACTCATTGTGCCTGAGGTACAAAATACCCACATTTTTTAGCTATCCTCTGAGGACTGCATTACAATTGAGGAGACAGATCGATCATGATAGTTTAAGGGTGGTTTCAAAATAGCTTGGCGCCTATAGGTGCCAAGCTATTCTGCCACCACCCTTGAACTATCATGGTTGAACCATATTTTGCTGTGGTGTGTTGCAGGCAGAAGATTAGATAAGATGACAAGCAACAAACTTGCTTAACACCGACAAAACCGAAGTCATGCCTGTTGGCTCTCAGTCTCACCTTAGTCTGATTAACGGCGAGTTCGCAAACATTGGTGGCTGCAGCGTTCCCTTCCAGAACTGTGTGAAATATCTGGGTGTGAAGATTGATTCGACGCTCTCCATGCATGATCATATCAGTAGCGTCTGCCGAGCTGGTTTCCTTGAGCTGCGCAGAATTTCTTCCCTCAGACCGTATCTCACAGAAAGTGCGGCGTCAAGACTTGAAAATCCATTCATTACGTCCAGGCTCGATTATTGCAATTCTGTACTGGCAGGTTTACCGGCAGATCAGATTTCACGCTTGCAGATGATTCAAAACAATGCGGCGCGTCTCATCTTGAAGAAACGAAAGAGAGACCACGTTACGCCGATACTGAAGCAGCTGCACTGGTTGCCCGTAAAATTCCGCTGCCAGTACAAAATTGCAATTTTCGCCTATCAGCATTTTGACGGATCTCTCCCGCCGTACTTTTCTGCCAAGCTGTTTGTTTATCAGCCATCACGCACCCTCCGTTCCTCTAGTGTAAAACATTTTAAAATCCCAATACTTACCATGAAAACTGACGGGGAGCGTTCTTTCACCTTTTTAGCCCCAAGTATGTGGAACTTCCTGCCAACTGAAATGCGGAATCTGCCCACATTGTCACAGTTCAAAGCTCATTTAAAGACTTTTCTTTTCTGTCGGGCATTTAACACTTAGCTCATCTTTAGCTAACTATTGACTGCCTTTTGATCCTTGAGGAAGTGAATGTATAGTGTTGACGTTGGGAAGAGATGGGGTGGTTTAAAGTAGTGTATAATCGTGCGTGTGTCTGAGAGAGAGGGTGTGCTGTTGTGCATGCGCAGTGAGTCCAGTGTTTTCCTGGAGAACAGCGCTATACAAGAACTATGTATTCTCTCTTGGCTTGACTTCGCAAACGAAGATTTTATAGGAGTTGCCCACGACGTCTGCAGGCTTGTTCGTGGCTGCGGAGGCCAATCCGGGACAGGCAGGTTCGACCGCAGTGGCTGCAGGGGGAGGTATGGCCAGGGTTCTGAGTTGCGGCATCTCTGTTTTTTCTCCTGAGCCGCTTGTCCTTAAGGCTAGCTCTGCGAGAGTCCTCAAAGGAGACAGCTGCCTTGTAAATGGTGGAGCGCCAGGTGTCACGGTCCACAGCAAGCGAAGACCACTGGTGGTGGTCGATTTGGCAGGCACTAAGTGACTTCTTGAGACAGTCTTTGTATCTCTTCTTTGGTGCCCCTCTGTCACGGTGTCCAGTAGCAAGCTCGCCGAACAGGGTGATCTTTGGTAGGCGATGATCCTCCATCTTGGAGACATGCCCCGCCCAGCGGAGCTGTGTCCGCAGCAGCAAAGCCTCGATGCTCATAGTTTCAGCCTGTTCAAGGACATCGACGTTGGTGACATAGTCACTCCAGTGAATGCCCAGGATGGTGCGCAGGCAGCGCTGGTGGAAGCGTTCGAGGAGTCGTAGTTGGCTTCGGTAGAGGGCCCAGGACTCGGAACCATACAGCAGGGTGGTGAGGACCACAGCTCTGTACACGCTGATCTTGGTGCCTGTTTTCAGCTGTTGATTGTGCCACACCCGCTTGAAAAGTCGCCCGAAAGCGCTGTTCGCTTTTGCCAGCCTGCTGTCAAGCTCCTTGTCCAGCTTGGCGTCCGACGTGATAATGCAGCCAAGGTAAGTAAACTGGTGCACTGACTTTAGTTCAGACTCGCCAATGGTGATGTGAGGAGGGCGATACACTGTCTTGGGTGCCGGCTGATGGAGGACCTCTGTCTTTTTCAGACTGACCTCGAGTCCAAAGAGCTGGGCAGCGTCTGCGAAGCAGGACGTGATGCGCTGCAGGGCTCTCTCTGTGTGTGCAATGAGGGCAGCGTCATCAGCAAAAAGCAGCTCACGAATCAGTTGGTCTAGGGTTTTCGTATGGGCCTGCAGTCGTCTGAGGTTGAACAGGCTGCCATCGAGACGATACCTGATGTACACTGCATCGTCATCATCGAGGTCCACTGTGGCCTGCATCAACATCATGCTAAAAAAGATGGTGAAGAGGGTCGGTGCCAGCACGCAGCCCTGCTTTACGCCGTTGAGAATAGGGAATGGTTCTGAGAGGTCATTGTTGAGTCTGACCTGGCCTTGCTGGTCCTCGTGTAGCTGGACAATCATGCTGAGGAACTTTGGGGGACAGCCAAGTCGCTCCAGGATCTGCCACATGCCTTGCCTGCTCACAGTGTCGAACGCTTTTGTTAGGGCGACAAACGTTACGTACAGCCCTTTGTTCTGCTCGCGGCACTTCTCCTGAAGCTGTCTCAGCACAAAGACCATATCGGTGGTGCTCCTGTTTGCTCTGAAGCCACACTGGCCCTCTGGGAGGTGGTCTTCAGTGATGGCAGGTACCAGCCGATTCAGGAGCAGCCTTGCAAGGATTTTCCCAGCAATGGACAGCAGGGTAATTCCCCGATAGTTGGAACAGTCAGACTTCTCGCCTTTGTTCTTGTACAGGGTGATAACGACAGCATCACGGAGATCCTTTGGTAGTGTTCCTTCCTCCCAGCAGCAGAGAAAGAGGTCATGGAGCTTGTTGTGCAGTGCTGTGCCTCCATGTTTCCAGATCTCTGGCGGTATTCCATCAATGCCTGCTGCTTTGCCACTCTTGAGCTGGTGGATGGCTGCGAGGGTCTCTTCAGCGGTGGGCGGTTCGTCCAATTCAACCTTTACTGGGAGTTGTGGGATTTGTAAGACGACTGCTTCTTGAACAGTGCGCTCAGCGCTGAAGAGGCTCTGAAAGTACTCCGACCAGCGGTTCAAGATGGAGGTATTATCTGTGAGGAGTGCCTGGCCATTCGCGCTTCGCAGGGGACTTTGTACCAGGTGCCTGGGGCCATACACTGCTTTCAGTGCTTCGTAGAAGCCCCTGTAGTCACCATTGTCAGCGCAAAGCTGGGTCCTCTGTGCAAGTCTGGTCCACCACTCATTCTGGAGATCTCTGAGCTTGCGCTGGAGACTGCTGCAGGCGAGGCGGAAGGCAGATTTCTTCACAGGGCAGGAAGGCTGGGCTAGGTGGGCCTGATGGGCGGCTCTTTTTTTTTGCTAGGTGTTCCTGGATTTCAACATCGTTTTCGTCAAACCAGTCTTTGTTCTTCTTTCTAGCGAAACCCAAGACTTCTGCAGAGGATTTTGCAATAGCAGTTTTCAGTTGTTCCCAGAGTGTTTCAGGGGAGGAGTCTGCTGTGTCCGCTGTGTCTTTGAGCCTGCGCTGTAGATCTGTCTGAAAGGCAGCTTTCACCTCGTCACGCTGAAGGCTGGCAACATCAAGCATTTTCTTGGGGGGCCCCCATTTCTTGGGTTTTGGCTTGACGTGGAGCCTGAGTTTGCAGCGGACAAGGCGGTGGTCAGTGTGGCACTCTGTGCTGGGCATCACTCTGGTGAGGAGGACATCACTGCGGTCCCTCTGACGCACTAGGACATAGTCGATAAGGTGCCAGTGTTTGGAGCGAGGATGCATCCAGGTGGTCTTTCGACTGTCCTTTTGCTGAAAAGTAGTGTTGGTGATGACCAGTTGATGCTCTGCACAGAACTCCAACAGTAGGCGGCCATTGTCATTGCAGTTCCCGACGCCATGCTTGCCGAGGACTCCTTTCCAGGCTTCAGAGTCCTGGCCCACTCTGGCGAAGTCGCCAAGGATGATGACTTTGTCGTCTACAGGGGTGCTCTGTATGAGGCTGCGCAGGTCAGTGTAAAACTTGTCCTTTTCAGCAGGCTCTGCCAGGAGGGTTGGGGAGTACACACTGAGAAGGGTGACGTGTTGCTGGTGTCTCAGTGGGAGGCGCATGAACATGATGCGGTCTGAGTGACCCGTTGGTAGGTTTTCCAGCTTAGTCACAATGGAGGTCTTGACCATGAAACCCACGCCTGAGAGCCGTCTTTCTGATTCAGGCCTGCCTGACCAGTAGAGGGTGTACCCAGCGCCAAGTTCTTGGAGGCTGCCTTCGTCCGGAAGGCGTACTTCACTGAGCGCAGCGATGTCGATGTTTAACCTCCGCAATTCAAGGGCAATGAGGGCGTAGCGACGTTCAGGGCGTCCGCTGTCTGCTTTGTCGAGCATGGTTCGGATGTTCCAGCATGCTACGTTGAGTCCGGTCGTGGTCATCATGAGAGTGGATCCGTTATTCTTTCTTGTTTTTTGACCGCAGGAGAAGATGCCCGTTGACCGCGGCTAGCCAACTGGGGTTGCGAGGGGACGAGCTTTGGTTAGGCCACCTTTTCTAGGCCCCTCTCCGTGTGGAGCAAGCAGTGCTGTCCCTAGAGAAGGCTGCTTGGTCGTTCAGGGTGTGCCGAGTGATGTCATCCCCAGGTCAACATCAGGCGACCAATATCCTGAACCGCCTGCATGCAGGTTTGAGACTGCGGCTTCCAGTGACATTTTTCACCTGCCGTTTCGCCCCTCGCCTGTCGCTACAGGACTTGGAATGGTCATTGTCAGGGTCCGTGGACGTTTCCTAAAGCCTGCGCGGTGGAGCTTTTTGGTGGAGTGCAGTGTGCGCAGTACTGGCCCCACCCTTTACACCCTTGGTTCGTCTGCCATGGCCTAGCAAGCTGGGACGATGGCATCGAGGTCCTCGGACCGTAGGTTTTATATCAGACTGTCCTTGTCCTAGTCTCTGGCTCAAAAGCCTTCCCCGGAGACACGGGGGCTTTGATGTCAGGGGTTTCCTCCCTTAGCCTTTCCTAACTATGTATTATTATTATTATTAAGATAGTTTATTGCCATATGTTTCCATGTAAAAAAACAACAACAATAGAACATTGGAATTTGTCTTGATGTCAGTTACTAAGACTAAAATAATACACACACACACACACACACACACACACACACACACACACACACACACACACACACACACACACACACACACAGAGTAAACTCTAAAATATGATTTTCATGATAAATAGTAAGCAAATACTGGTATTAAACATGGCGAACGGGCACGCCTCACTGATTCAGTTATAAGCTGACTGTACACATTCCAACAAGTTCTTCAATTGCTGCTCGCGCTCTCTCCAATCAGTCCAGCTGATGAGAGAGAGCGCGAACAGCTAGAGGGAAAAAAAATCTGCTGGTACTGATGGACCTGTACCTACACCCTGATGGTAAAAGTTGGAAAAGCTCATTGCTAGGGTGGGTGGAATCACTGGAGATAAGACTTGCTCTACTGGAGATAAGATGCTGCTGGTACAAAGAGTCCAGGCTAGGAAGATCTCTGCCTATGATTTTTGAAGCAGTCTTGATCACCACAAGAAGACGTTTGGCCAGGACCTTCAGAAAAGTGTTGTTGTATCCGACAAGAAGACATTTGGCCGGGACCTTCAGAAAAGTGTTGTTGTATCCGACAAGAAGACGTTTGGCCAGGACCTTCAGAAAAGTGTTGTATCCGACTTTTGTTATAACCGACCTTTTGTTATAAGCGGAGTTGAGTGTAGTTATTGGCACTTTGGCAAACTTTTGAAGCAAACATGGCACAAATATAGCTGATGATAGATAAATGCGAGCTTATTCAGTTGACCACTCAAGATTAAGGATCAAGGGAAGTCAGTAAAGGTGTGAAAATGCACATTTTGGACAAGACATAAGATTTCTCAGGTACTACGCCCAGCTCTGTAATTTATGTTGACGATACAGTTGAGTGACCTTTTGGAAAGGTCATGGTCACAGAAGGTTAGAGAGATATTGCAGATGGGTGATGCATGTGAGCCATGTGGGCTTTGTCATTCTTGTTGAAATGATTTTATATTTATTTCCAATGAAACCCAGCCATCGAGAAAACCTGGATGAAAAATAGCCGGTCTATAACTGTAGTATAAGTCTACTACTTTAACCAAACTCACCTTACGCACTACAGCAGGAGATGGATCAACAGGCACCAAGCTAATCTGGCACTACCCTTGAATTATCATGGTTGATCCATCTCCTGCAACAGGTGCATAGTCATTAGATGACGCCTCCAAAATTTGGGAAATATGTACGTGGAGTTGAATGAGATAAGTATGCAATGATTGGTTTATTACTGTAATGGTGGCTGCATGCACATAGGTTTTTATATTTCCCCCTCTATGCATGCAGCCACTGGTACTGTAAGCAGTTCTGGTAACTGCATGCGCAGGTGGGTTGATTTTCTGTGTTTTTGTCTGATTTGCAGCACGAGGTATGTGCACACACAAGGGGGGTAATTTCTGGGGTTTTTTCTTCTGATTTGCAGCACAAGGTGTGTGCACACAAGGGGGGTAATTTTCTGTTTTTGTCTGATTTGCGGCACGAGGTATGTGCACACACAAGGGGGGTAATTTTCTGTTTTTGTCACTTGTAGCACGAGGTGTGTGCACACACAAGGGGGATAATTTTCTGTTTTTGTCACTTGTAGCATGAGGTGTGTGCACACACAAGGGGGGTAAATTTCTGTTTTTGACTTGTAGCACAAGGTATGTGCACACACAAGGGAGGTAATTTTCTGTTTTTGTCTGACTTCAGGGATGGGAATTGTCCGCGAAAACGCGAGATTCCGCGGGGGAAGAAAATTTGTCTGCGAAATTGAAAAGGCGTCTCCGCGAAAAAAACATCGTGGATAGCAAAACGAGCAAAGCACCGGTTTTACTCCGCGGGCAGGCTATGACGCGGCAGGCTGCGTTTGCGGCACCCACTGGTCACCCACTCAGTGCGCCGCGCGCTGCGCAGTAACCTAGGCGGGCAGACACGCGCTCTGAAAGAAGCCATTCTTCCAGTGGAGTACATACTTTCATTGTGTTGATCAACATAGCTTGCGGCGTGACTCGTCTTGTGAATTGTGGCGGCAAATTTGACGATTCAAGCAGTCTTAAGAAGTGGAGATGGGACTGGATATCGGCCGAAGTAAAGTTAAACAGTCGTAGGTCCAACGCCAAGGGGTGGTGTGGTGGGTGGGTGAGTGCCAAGCTGTCCGAAAAACCGCTAGTTTCTGGCTGTCCAGTGCCTGATGACGGCAGGTCATATTACATAGTCAAATTTGGGCAGTTCAGGCAGTAAGAGGACCGGTGTTTTTAAAAATAATTTTTGCCTTGTTTGAAATGTTGTAGTAGGGCTGAATGTTAGAATTTGCTGGAAATTTCTGGTTACATGAGAGGAGACATGTTTAGTGCTTTGATTCATACCATCCTGAGCTTATCCAGTGGACAATTGTGGGCCTATGTTGAGTTGCCTTTGACGTAGTGATTTGAGGGGCACGCTGATTTCAGCTGTGCTTGGGTGTGGGGTTGGTAAGGAATCGGGTTCATAGCCAAGAAATGAGACTATCAATGTGCTGTTTTTATTGTTATTTTGTGCATGGCAAATGTGCAGCTGGTGGGCAGTAGTGTTTTTGAGGGGATTGAAATATTAGGGGGTTGCCTGGGACTGACTATGGCTAAGAGACTGTACAGTACGGAAACGGCACTGTGTACCGAGGCCTGTCAGGGCACCACATGCCATATGTGACATAGATCAGAAACTGGTTTAATGTAACCATATCATTCAGTTTGGACTTTTGCAGTTGGAAAACTGAGAAAATCATGAAAAATTTCAAATTTTGCAAAAAAATTCCTGCGATTGCAGTTTTATAGGCGTTTTTGCATATTTTGCGTTGCAGCACCCTGTTTACCTGCACTGTGAGCTATGGTTAGTGTGTTTGTTGATTTATTTTTTTGTCTTACAAGTAGTCATGAGTTTACAAGTAGTCATGAGTCTGACCTTCGACCTTGAGCTGTGACCTTGACCTTGAAAGGGGTGGGGTTTAGGGCGTTTAGTTTTATAAATGCGTAAACAAAAGAGGCACTTTTCGGTTATTGAAGTTGGGGGGGGGGGGGGGGGGGGGGGGCTTAAGGTCAAAGGTTAATATCAAAACTACAATGAAACCGTGTCAGCATGTTCATTTTATTAGACAGCTGACCTCAGAGTGAAAAATAGTGTGACATGCAGATGTGTTATTTTGCATGATCCAGCTACACTGGCTGCGTCTGAGGTGTCATTCTGCTGTAATTGTCATCAAGGATGTCTCTGGTGTCTATTTTGAGCCAAACACAAGCATTTTTACTCTGTGTAAAGCTCATTTGAGTACATTGTTATGGGACCAGCAGCTGCGGCCATCAGTACAGGCTTTTACAGGAGTGTTCACAGGTTTGGCACACACATGCCTGCTGCATTTACAACATGAGTTTAGGCCTTTTGAGACTCTGACAGGTGTGTTTTATATAAAAATGAACTGTACATAACCATTTTTCCCTGCTATCTCCTAAATAAGCACTCCAGACACTTGTTTAGGTATGCGGTGTGTCCCGCGTAGCATAGTTTTGGCTGTTTTGTGTAGTCTTTTGCCTGTGGGTTAGTTCAGTAGACTTAATGTTTAAATTGCACAGCTGTTTCATGACCCCTTTCGCCTGTAGAAAAGATTGTCAGCAGTATATAGGGCATGGTAGCTGGTTACTGGTCTCTTCCTGCTTGTTGGCACCAGACAACAGGGCAATGAGGATGCCAGGGCATTGTCTTTTTGGCTGCCCTGAGATACACAAGAGAATGGCCTTGGGTCTGAAAGCTCATTTTTCATCAATGTCGGTGTCATGGTAAGCTTTTTTAGTTGTCCAGCCGACCAGAAGTCAGTTTGACTGTATTGCATGTGTTTGTAAACATGGAAAAACAGACAAAGTAGGGGGGTGGGTAGTGGAAAAATATTAAAAAAAAGGACTTTCAGGGGCCTGTGTCTCAAATGCAACATTTCTGAAGATCAGATATATTACTTGATGCCAATTTTGGAGGCATTCTGACCGTATCTAGTCTGTTTTTCATGGCATCAGATATGCATGATCCAAAACTTTAACAGCATATTGAACGCCACAACAGCGCGCTTCACATAATGGGCCATAACTTAAAGATGCAGCAACATTCAATAGTGTCACTTTGGGTTTGACTTAGCTAGTGTCTAAGGGTTGCACTGATGGCAGATTGAATGGTGTTCAGGTGGGACAGTTCCTTTTCAGGTCACATTACATAGTCAAATTTGGGCAGTTCAGGCAGTAAGAGGACCGGTGTTTTTAAAAATAATTTTTGCCTTGTTTGAAATGTTGTAGTAGGGCTGAATGTTAGAATTTGCTGGAAATTTCTGGTTACATGAGAGGAGACATGTTTGGTGCTTTGATTCATTCCATCCTGAGCTTATCCAGTGGACAATTGTGGGCCTATGTTGAGTTGCCGTTGACGTAGTGATTTGAGGGGCACGCTGATTTCAGCTGTGCTTGGGTGTGGGGTTGGTAAGGAATCGGGTTCATCATAGCCAAGAAATGAGACTGTCAATGTGCTGTTTTTATTGTTATTTTGTGCATGGCAAATGTGCAGCTGGTGGGCAGTAGTGTTTTTGAGGGGATTGAAATATTAGGGGATGCCTGGGACTGACTATGGCTAAGAGACTGTACAGTACGGAAACGGCACTGTGTAACGAGGCCGGCATCGTGTTTGTTGAGAACCCTCCTTTTTCCCTCTTTAGCACCAGCCAGCAGTCCAGCGGCTCTGTCCGTCCCTGAGAACCGGCTCCGTCTTTTTCTTTTGTTATATTACTCAGCTGGCAAACCGCAGGTAGTGGGTTGAGATATATATCTGAACTAATATTTTTTTTTTTAATGAAAATTTCAGGCTAAATTTTGAAACATTAAAAAATAATTATTTTGAGAGATCGTGGAATTTAATATGTACACTACATACCTATCAGAACTCCAAATTTATGTGCCCACACACTGAGTTTCATATAGTATGTGCAACTCTACATCTTTTAGTCCACACTTTAACCAGTACTGAATAACATCCTGACTTTAGGATACAAACGAGGCTGGTAGGGTAATAAAAGCTAGGTTTGCATCCACAATCTCTGGGGGTGGGGGGGGGGGGGGGTCATGAAGATCTGTGTCAATTGCAGTTATACTGGTCTGACTTGGACACTGACTGTTTCCAGGCAAAATGAACACTAGAGGGGACAGAAAAGAAAAGTGAAGTGTTGTGTGGGTGACAGTCAACTGCACAAGATAAACATTGGGCTGTTGGCACCAGTTTGATGAGTTTTGTGACTTCACCCTGCGGTCAGGGGGTATCGGATTTTCCTGAAATTTCAGGGACTCAGGTGGCATTGGAGCTAAGACTGTAGTGGGTGAGAAAGTTCAGAAAGAACGCGCGGGCACACGCTTTCGCAAAGTTGACGTTAGTGGAGCATCTTGGTGCCGAAGTTTTCAGAGTTTTTTGCCATGGCCAGTTCCCATCCCTGGACTTGTAGGACACGGTATGTGCACACACAAGGGGGATAATTTTCTGTTTTTGTCTGACTTGTAGCACGATGTGTGTGCACACAAGGGGGGGGGTGGGGGGGGGGGGGGGGTAATTTTCTGTTTTTGTCACTTGTAGCACAAGGTGTGTGCACACAAAGGGGGTAATTTTCTGTTTTTGTCTGACTTGTAGGACACGGTACGTGCACACACAAGGGGGGTGTCGGGACGTTAAGCAATGTACAATCCAATACACAAGGGGGCTAATTTTCTGTTTTTGTCTGACTTGTAGCTTGAGGTGTGTGCAGTGAAGTGTGGAGAGGAGGGATGGCAGAGGGTCAAGGTCGAGACACTTTACCACTCCGCTCGCGGGGAACAGGCCAAGTATGAACTCTCGCACATTCGTGTACACACAAGCGTGCACACACATGTACACATGCAGACTCTCTGGCCTGTTGTAATCTTTCTGTTACGTTTCGTTATAAATTCAAAACAAAACTCTTTTTTTCTTCCTGTTTTACATCTTAGAACATTTTCCACCTGGTTCCACATGCTTGTATCACTACAGCGCATGCATGTGTCTGGATGTATGCGTGTCCAGCATCGGCCTGTTTTGAGTTGTAACTTGTCATTTTGTTCTTTTGTAAATGTCTTAGCATTTCATTAGTGTAACATGTAAAGCACCTATGGCAATAAGGTTCTATAGAAATTGACGTGATTATTATCATTGTTGTATTATTAGTAATGTGAAGTTTGAAAGGTTTAACTGATTCAGCCCAACGCATAAAATTTTGGAGGCGTTGTCTAATGACTATCCACCTGTTGCAGGTGATGGATCAACCATGATTATTCAAAGGCAGTGCCAAATTAGCATGGCGCCTGTTGGTGCCAAGCTAATCTGGCACTACCCTTGAATTATCATGGTCGCCCCATCTCCTGCTGTAGTGCATCAGGGATGAATGGGTTAACCGTTTGTGTGTCGATAGCAGTTCGCCGTGATGATTCCTACAGGAGTCATCGCGACATAAACTGCTACTGACACGCAAACGGCTAATTATCTCGACTTGTCTTTCTTGTTTTTAAGCTGTTTCTTCATGGACTCGGGAAAGAAGCAGGCCATTCCACTTTTCCGGTGAGCAAATGTGTCTTTGTTTCTTTATTTTACCTGCTTCAACATCTGTTTTATAAAATGTTTGAATTTGGCGATTACTTTTTTACCTATTCCCAGATAGGTATGAACGCACGCATGTATCTTATCTTTTTTTGTTCCTTTAAACCGTTGGCAGGAATATCCTGGTGGCCAAATATACTGCTGACAGCCTAAGGGTTAATTTCAGTTATTTTTGTGTTCGTTTTTCATATTGGTGTCTTAAAGAAGTATAATTATAACTCTGTTGATCTGCTGCAAATTGTATTTCAGCTCTTTTAACCCTTTCGCTGTCGTTAGCGGTTTTAGTCGTGATGATTCATACAGGAATCATCGCGACTAAACCCACTACCAACACCCAAAGGGTTAATGTACATGTATTAATAGATGATTTGCAGAAATCTGAAGACGGTCATGACGTGCACATCTTTAGTCATGAACTTTGGACTGAAAGTCTGGACGAAAATGTGATTTCACATATTTGTCATTTGTCTTGGTTTTAACTTTTTATTCCACTGTTTGCATCGAAGCGTGCAATTTTACCCACTTCTGATTACCAGTATATATATATATATATATAGGTTAGCGTGGTTGATTTTCACACAATCCAGGGCCAGACACTCTGGACACCCAGATTGTGTGTCTCCGCCACGGCCCAGGCATGCTATTTCCACCTCCGCCGCATCAGTCAGATCAGAAAATACCTCACTACCGACGCTGCCACCAAACTTGCTGTCTCTCTCATCTTATCTTGCATCGACTACTGCAACTCTCTCCTTTCCGGCCTTCCTCACTCCACCACTTTCACTCTCCAGCACGTCCAAAACAATGCTGCCCGCCTCGTCCTCAGAAAGAAAAAATCCGACCACATCACTCCCCTACTCAAACTCATTCGCTGGCTCCCCATCCCCCAACGCATCCAATACAAGATTCTGTCTCTCTGCTACAAATCCCTGAACAACTACGCTCCTACCCATCTCTCCAACTTACTTCACCCCTACACTCCTTCCCGCTCGCTCCGCCTCCGACACTCTCCGCCTCCTCATCCCCCGCACCAAACTCAGCACTTTCGGCCCCTGCTCCTTCTCTGTCTACGGTCCATCCACCTGGAACACTCTCCCACTCTCTCTCCTTCAGAAACACTCTCTCTCCTCCTTCCAGTCCACCGTCAAAACTCATCTCTTTCAACAGTTCTAGCACTATATCACCACACTCCCCACCCCAAGCTGACCGTCGTAATGTATTTCACTATTTGTGGTACGTGAGTCATTGTCTAAAGCATGCGTTTGCGAGTTGTGATTGCGCGCTTAGAGTTATAATTATTATAAGATAAGCACATTATAAATACCGTAATTATTATTATTATTATTATTATGGCTGCTTTTTATTACCCCATCATGCAGGTGGCCACACTCGGACTTCAGAGGATTATTCACGAGTTTGATATTTATCATAGATTTATGGCAGCATAGTGCACTTTGGCTTCTTATTCTTGGCTTTGCCCCCTATGTTTCAGTTTACGTCAGCTTCCTGAGCAGTTTCTCTCTGTGCCTTGTCAGGTTCGAACCCTGAGGCTGTGGGGTGTGCGACCGCTTAGCATGCAATTGGAGCTATCTGCCACAGGCTATGACGTGCCACATAGGTAAATGTATCCCTTTTGATCCCAAGGTCACATTTCCAAAATTTTACAGGTGTCACTGAACAACTGTCTGCCAGTTGCAGGAGATAGATTGACCATGATAACTCAATGGTAGTGCCAGATTAGCTTGGCACCATCAGGTGCCAAGCTAATCTGTCACTACTCTTGAATTATCATGGTCTGTCCATCACTTGTTGTTTTGACCCCCTTGTACATCACTGAACAAATATCTGCCAGTTCTGGGAGATGAACTACCATGATAATTCAAGGGTAGTGCCAGAATAGCTTGACACCATCAGGCAGCAAGCTAGTCTGGCACTACCCTTGAATTCACTACCTTTGAATTATCTTGGTGGATTCATCTCCTGCTGTAGCGCGTTGGTGCTAAATGGGTTAATTCGCAAGAGTTATCTATGTAGATAGTGGCCTCTTTTTGAATTGTTGTCACTTGTCAGTCATTTGAACACCCGACAACCCCTTCGGTCATAAAAATCAAGATCTGGATTTCTACTCCCTGCAGCCTTGGTCTAGCTGTACGCAGACTAATTGCTGGGCAAATGATCTTTGGTAAATAAACACGAAACACTGCCACATTCACTTATTCAGCGTCTATAATATAATAATAATAATGATGATTTCTATGGTGCCTAACCTCAGGTAGAGCTCTAGGCGCCTTACAAATTTCAAAAATACAATTACAAAAAAAAAAATGTACACAATATTGCACGCACGCACGCACGCACGCACGCACGCACGCACGCACGCACGCACACACACACACACACACACACACACACACACACACACACACACACACAAATTCCAGGCACCACAGCAAAACTACAACAGAATCCTCTGCAGTCAATGATTAATCAGTGGGGTAATGGAGTTGGAAAAGGTGTGTTTTTAGCGCAGATTTAAAAACGTCTTTTGAAGTACTGTGGCGGACATGGGAGGGGAGTTCATTCCAGTACAGCGACCCAAGATATGAAAAAGACCGCTAGCCAAAAGACTTGGTACCTACAAAAGGTACACGCAAAATGCAGCTGTCAGCAGAGGATCTGAGTTGTCTTGAGGGAGTGTACAGCTGCACAAGAGAGGACAGGTACGGGGAGCTTGATGTGGAAATGCAGCTGAAGCGGACAGAAGAAAGTTTATACTGAATTCTTGCAGCCACAGGGAGCCAGTGGAGGGATTTCATTACAGGTGTAATATGATCAGTTTTGCGCTTTTTGGTGATGAGCCTTGCAGCAGAATTCTGAACTTTTTGAAGCTTGTCAATCTGATATTTGGGACAACCTGCATACATTGAATTACAATAGTCGAGTTTGGAAAGAACAAGTGCACAGATGAGGGTTTTTGTGGCTTCGATGGTCAATTAGTGTCTGATAGAAGAAATGCGACGGAGCTCCATGTAGGCTGTGCGACAGGTGTTGACAATCTGTTGGTTCATGGACAGTGTTTCGTCCAGGGTTACTCCAAGATTCTTGGCGGTGTGTGAGAAATTGATGATGCTGGTTCCTATGGCCATGGACGTGTGGAGGGAAGTGAACTGGTCAATCTGGGGGGTTTGATTATAAGACACTCACCACTCTTTATACATTTTGTTCCATTCATATTGCAGGCCCAGCAGGAAGTGGGATGCGTCGGCTGTATCCCTGTTTCAAGAACTGGTTAACGGTGAGTACATAGTGGATCCGCTTTCTTTCAGTCAGTCCCATCAATCAAACTAAACGTGAAGTCTCGGATATAAATCATGACGACCACCAACTGTGTACCATACTCATGTGGGCTGGCGATTGGGTGCCTGATAGGTGGGGGCAGGGGATCTAACTGTTGTCTGTCCAGCGCTGAGTCGTTCCCCTTGGTATGCATACAACTGTGTACCAGTTGCAGGAGATGATCAGTTATGATAATTCAAGAGTAGTGCAAGATTAGCTTGTTGCGTGATGGCACCAAGCTAATTTGGCACTACCCATCGTTATCATGGTCCGTTTCCCCTCACATTTGTTTCCTGCGTCATTTCTGACGTTTATGTTTCATTTCCATCACAGAGTCTCACGGAGCCCAGGCAGAAGTGATGCATCAGGATGTTGAGGGGACGATGTACGTCCGTCTCCATCTCTTTCTGGCCGATGGCTGGCTGTGTGTCAACGACAAGCTGGTGGAGGAAAAGTATGCCGTGCAGAAAACGCTGCCAGGTGAACCCTTGTTTGTATTTACATGTCAGCCTCAGTATTGAGGGCACCAGTGTAGCATCAAATGAGATGTTATAGGGCAGACACATTTCTGTGGCAGGCCAGTTAAGGTTCACCTTTGCCGAAGGATCTTTTTTCTGGGTTAGGGGTGGTAGGGAGTGGTGTTGGCATTGATAAATGCGTTGGAGGTTGAGGTTTTCTTTTCAACGCTTTCTTTAACTCATTCTACCCCAGACACGCCACAGCAAGATAAGGATCGACCCTGATAGTTGAAGGGTGATGCCAGAATAGCTTGGCGCCTATGGGCGCCAGGCTATTTTGGCATCACCCTTGAACTATCATGGTCGATATGTGTCCTGCACTGCAGTGCAGTCTTCAGAGAACAACGGCAACATTTTGGGATTTCGGTCTTGGGGTAGCATGAGTTAAACCATTTAAACAGCTGCAGATTTTGGAGGTGTCATCAATCGAGTGTGTTCCAGTGGCAGGAGATGGATTGACCATGATAATTCAAGGGTAGTGCCAGATTAGCTTGGCACCTAATGGCACCAAGTTAATCTGGCACTACCCTTGAATTGTTATGGTCGATTCATCTCCTGCTGTAGTGTGTCAGGGCTAAGTGGGTTAAATTTATTATCTGGTTTCATTTCCCGCTTACTGTTTTTAAATGTTTTGAACCATGTTCTTTATGAATGGTAATGCAACGTGTTTCTAAATACAGGTACAGACTCGGATAGCAGTTATAGCAGTGGGCACCCCCTAGACGCCGGAGACACTCGCACCTCTCTCCGCCAAAGTCTGTCTCCAGAAAGCGCATCCGCCGGCACTCTGGCACTCAGTCAAGACATCTTGGCATCCATCGTCGCCGCGTCCTTTGAAGATCCCATGATGACAAACGAGGAAGCGATGTCAGAGGAGGAACTGAACCATGTGCTGGCCAAAATCAACCGGATCAGCAATTTTCCTCGGGGTTATCAGTCTGACACGGAGGCCAGGAGGTTCACAGGTCAGAAGTCATCCAGACTGAGGTCAGAGCTATCTACAAAGCGGCCAGCATCAGCGGGAGAAAGGGGAGCTGAGCGTCAGAGTTTGATTCTGCAGCGTGACTTGGCAAACTTCAAGACTGGCCAGTCCACTGTTGGAACAGACATTGTCGACCGGGCCAAGAGAGACACAAAACAATCAGGACGAGTTGAATCATTGCTCAACATGAAGTGGTCCCCACAGAATTCCACAGATTTGAACAGTCGGCATAAGTCCATGAACAGTGCGTCTTCGTGCCTCACAGATGTTTCCATACCAGTCCTTGAACCTTTTGCGAAAGAAGAAGAATCATCACTGTTCATAAACACGGGTGTGTCAGCCAACACAGAAAAACTTGTTCAGGATTCTGGGATGCAAAGCTCACTTCTTGTTGGCCCAGCATCAGGTAAAAGTGGAGTATGTGTCTCAAACTGTGATGCACCAACTTCCGTAATCTCATCTAATGTTGCAACATCTGTCACAGATGCAACAGGACACCTGGATTCTGGGCATACATTGACACGCACTCCTTCCGCTTCAGTTCCAGCTTCATCAATATCCAAGCTGTCGACTACTTCAGGGTTAGGCTTGAAAGAACCTTCACTGGCTTCTACTTTCACTTGGTCATCATCACCATCTGGCGTGTTTCCTCACTCACAGGGTCCCCGTCAGGGTGGGCGGGGAAGGGTCATACGCCAACTGTTGAGCTCTGACATTTTGAAAGACATACAGCTGACTAACACTCCAGGCTCTCTCATTACAGTTGCTATCAGACATGTTAACCCCCTTGTGCATGCAGCCACCGGTATTGTAAACAGTATAAACAGTACCGGTGGCTGCATGGACAAGGGTGTGAATGGAGAGACTTCAGTCATGACAAATACAGACGTGCCCACAAGTAGTGGTGGCGTGACTGTAAGTGAAACCGTGAACAACCCAGCTGGTGGTGCAATATGCTCACAGACCTGTGATACCACAATTCAAAGTGATTTTATCTCCACAACACATGCCGTGTCTGAACAAGTTAGCGACACAAGGTCCAATGTGTCTGTGCAAAAATTGGACGCATGTGAGAAAAGTGGCCCATCCCAGGAAGCAGGCAAAGTTGCGCAAGGAGAGGACAGTATCAAGGGAGCTACACAAACTGTGGATGACTTTGGTGGAGAGGACAGTATCAAGGGAGCTACACAAACTGTGGATGACTTTGGTGGAGAGAGTTCCAGACTGCTAGGGGAGCAGCGACTTGAAAATGACTCCAGGTAACAGACTTCTTTTTATGAATAATAGAAATTCCGATTTTGTGGTGACAGGGTTGGGTGGTTCCTTTGCTCATCGATCATATTTATTGCATTTTTTTACTTTTAGTCACATGGCTGCATTTGTGTGTAAACTGCATTTGTTTTATCAAAACACAATACCGATGGTATTACTATAAGGGATTATTTCTTCGCTAGTTTAATTTTAGCCCAAAAAATTCGTTGTGTACGATTATGGTCGTTATGGCAGGAGAGGGGCGCCATAGACTGGGCGGAAGCCCGGCCAGCCTCCCTTCCTGTTTCACCACGCATGCGCTCCGCGCTTCCTGCTCTCAGTCAATTTCTTTGCTAGTTCTGAGCGGTTGTGTAAGTCCTGAGCTCTGCGTTTCGAAGTTATCTTGTGACTTTACCGGTCGTTGGACTTTTGTTACTTGGGCCTTAGGCGTGGACCCTTCATGTGAGGCTGCTTTGCAGTTGTGTTTTGCCTTGGGCTAGCCTTCAGCGGTGCCTGTGAACTGTTTGCTCGTGTAGTGGCCGCTCGGACTGGTATCTGCGCCATTTTGGGACCGGTTCTGGCTTGCGCCGGTTCCGAGGGGCCTGTGTGCTTGAGAACTGTGACTGGTGTGTTCGCTCGTCGTTCATCCTTTGGATACGCTTCGTGAGGACGGACTCCTGACTGTTGGTGCGTGGCGGCTCCCTGGTTTCTCCTTGCCGCTTCTTCTCTCGTGCGGTGGCGGTGGATTCTTGTGCCTTCGACCGGTGACAGTTCGAGCTACCTCTTCGCCTGGTCATCTGCCCGCCACGTGGTTCGTTGGTCTTGGCCTGTTGGTCTCTCCTCTTTGAATGGCGAGGTAAAGATTCGGTTTGAGCCTACGCCAGGCGCTCGGGGAGTGGGTAGAGCGCCGGGCCTCGGCACAAGCCTTTTTATCGAAAATTTCGTTCAAGCGCGGTTTGTGGTCGCGTGCCCGCGGGGGCACGCTCGCTCAAATCTCATTATTTCTTTGTGTTACAGTGGGCAAGTACGCACCTGCTTGCGATGTGGGCAGTTTCAGTGGCCGTGTGACGAACATTCCCTTTGCCGTCGGGGGTTCTTTCTCCGGGTACTCCGGTTCTTCCACCCCCCCCCCCCCTCACTTTGGTACCGGTCTCAGGCCACTTTACAAATTTCAAAATACAAGCGATCAAAAATCTCTGTAACTTCAGTAGCTGACTGGCCCTTCGTTTGTCTTGTACTGTGTTTGTCTTAAATGGCGTAAATCCGTGTCTGTTTCGTGAGTGTGTGTGTTGGGTTTCAGGCGCGGCGCTTTGAGTCGATTTCCCCAAAATTGAGAAAAAGTGCCTATATAATAACGGTATTATTATTATTATTATTGCCTGACCTGTTCCGGTTGTGCCTGAACTAAACCGTGCCCGGTCTGCGCCCCATGGCCGGAAAAGCAGTGGACAGAACTTCTGCGTTTCTACGGCAGAGAACAAACGACCCCAGCTCGGGGTTCCGATCCATCCCCGGTATGCGCCACAGACCCGCCGAGTGGCCCCTACCATGTGGTAGCACCCCCGACTCAGCAGCCTCGGCTGCGAGCTAGAGCGCTAAAACCGGCATCCACCACAGTCCCGTCGAGTGGTCGCTGTGCGGTTCAGGATCGGCGAGGCCCGCCAGCTAAGCCTCTTGTAAAGAAACCGGTATCCACCACAGTCCCGTCGAGTGGTCGCTACCCGATTGTGACTTCCAAGCAGTCACAGATTGATGCACAGGCACATGCGACGACTTCGGTAGACGTCCTGACTGAGACACCGAACGCCACAGCCAACCAGGTCAGTGATCAGCCCTCTCCTTTACTTGGACCTGTTATGCCCCCCTCCTCGTCTGACACGAACAATGTTTTGGTCGCCTCAGATCTTCACTCCAGGACCAACTATACGGCACCTAGATCAGACAGGCTTGCTCGGTGTTCTCGTCCCCGTTCCCGGTCACGCAGCCTGAGACGCGGCCCAGCTTCGCCCCGTTTACACCACAGCGCTCTTCCTCCTCTAGTCGTTGGTCGTGCTCCAGGGACTCGTCGAAGCGCCGGAGAGTATCTCCCGCCACTCAGCTTCTACCCGACCCCCACGAGCTCGCGCTAGGCGCGACTCGTCCCAAATTCCCAGTCACGCCGGCAACGACGTTCGGTGTCTTCCCATCGCCGCTACCGCTCCAGGCAGCGCAGCGTCTCCCGCCACGATCACCGCAGATTGCGTCGGACGTCATACTTGTCACGGAGTTCGTCGCGAGAGCGTTCGGCTCTACGGCGCTCTGGGCTTTCCCCGCCAGTGAGAAGCGCGCCGCTTAGGGCTACGCCTGCCTCCCGGACTGACAATGCGGCTATCCTTGCTACTCGGCCAGGGGTGGACGTAGCCCCCAGTACTGTTCCTATTGAAGACGACGCTCTCAGCTTCTACCCTACGGAGTCGGTGTCTGCCCTCCTTCGAGAGCCCAGCCCAGATCTGCCTCTTCTCTTGCCTGATGATGAGGAGCTACAGCCGTCATCCATGGGACACAGGTTGGAGACTCTTCGGGCACTAGATGAAGCGGCGCAGATCATTGCGGATTGCCTCCCAGCGGATATCTGCCCTCCGTTCCCCCCCCCCCCCCCCCCCCCCTCAAGAGGAAGGCGTCCACCTCCGTTGATGCCGATCGTCAGGGCAAGCGGTTTAAGTCTCTTCCTCAGCCACCAGGCTTTAAGGACATTTGCGAAGCCTTTTCCGCTCATCTCTCGCAGGGTCGCTGCGGCGTTTCTGGTTTTTTTAAGACTCCAGGTGGCCGGAAGGTTTGGATATTTCTTTTCGACAGTCTTGGTATGCGGGACATTCGCAGAGTTTGTTTCCTCAAAAACATTACCGATGCCATTACTACATGGAACAACCTATAGCTAGCGTAATTTTAGCCCAAAAACTTACGATGTGTACCCTTAGAGCCAGGGGAGGCCACCAAGGGTACCATGGTCTAGTACCCGGGTAGCCTCCCTTACCCCGCCGACAGGTGAGCGCCAGCTCACTACCAATCCAACCAGTTCTTTCCTTTAGCTTGCAGCGTGCAGACGTGTCTGCTTTGCCCTCTGCTTCTAACTTGGCTATGTAGTGGTCGGCTTGCTTAGCCTTCTGTCTTGCTACCTAGCCTGTGCTTTGGAGCTTCTGCTTTGTGTGCCCTTCGAAAAAGAGATTAGAAGAGAGAAGGATCGTTCGTAGTCTCTGCGCTGTGACTTTCAGAGACGGAATAGACTTGGTGTGAGCGAGAGAACCGGTTCAGTGCGCTTCGTTCCCGGCCGGTGCTTTACCATGCCTTGGAACTTTCTGGCCGTCTGTGTACCGTCGGCTGTGTTGGTTCAAGAGTACTTAGACTTTGACAGTGCACTTCGTTCCCGGCCTGTGCTTCGCCTTGCCTTGGAACTTTCTGGCCTTGTGTGTACCGTCGGCTGTGTGTGGTTCAAGTGTTCTTGGACTTGCAGTGAGATTCGTTCACGGCCGGTGTTCGCCTTGCCTTGGACCTCTGACCTTGGGTGTACCGGCGGCTGTGTATGGTTCAAGTGTACTTGGACCTTCGACAGTGAGCTTCGTTCCCGGCCTGTGCTTCGCTTTGCCTTGGAACTTCGGTCCTTGTGTGTACCGACGGCTGTGTTGGTTCAAGCGTTGGCCTTCAACGGTGAACTCTGTTCCGGCGGGTGCTTCGCTTGCCTTGGAACTTCTGACCTTGTGTGTGCCGTCGGCTGTGTTGGGTCAGATTTAGTCCTTCGTCAGGACCTTCGACTTCGTTCGTGTGGCTTCGTTCCCGGCCTGCGCGTCGCCCGCTGTGGCTTAAGAAGTGGGTGTCACGGGTGCTTCTTGCGTCGCTGCCGGAAGATAGGTCCCTGGGCCGTGGGGCTGGCCTTCGTCCCGCCTGGGAGCGCTGTCCTGCTTCGGTTCAGCGGCTTGAGAGTTACGTCGGCTTCGCCGGTCAAGTTCGCCAGTGGTGCGCCCGGGACCTTCGTCGCGGACCCAGCCTTCCTCTTCTGGATGCTTCTGGGCCTCTACCGCGTGGGCGTTTCTTCTTCACCTACAGGTGCTACCTTCCCCTGTCCCTTGCGAGATGTCCAGGTAAGGTCTCAATTTTTGCCAGCGCCGCGCCTCTGGCGGCGTGCGCCGGCATCCTTGCTTTTTCGTTGTTTTTGGGAAAGCGATATGGCTCTAAACAGGATAGTGGGGAAGGGTGGAAGTGTGCGCAGTTTTTCAGGGGACCGCGGTGAGATGGCCTTAGTCGCCTGCTCGGCGTTATACCCTTATAACTAACTAGTTTCGGGGAACGTGGCCCTCTCCTAGGACCAGTCGCTTCGTTGTTTGTTTCCTCAAAACACATTACCGATGACATGACTAACTGGAAATAGTCTACTTGCTTACCAATTTTAGCCTAAGACCCAAAGGGTCCCCCCCAGGAGGCTCTCGGGGATCCCTGACAGGGACGAGAGAGCTTTCGGGGATCCCTAACAGGGACGAGAGTAGCCTCCCCTGCCCATCCGGTCAGGCGCCAGGTGGTGTCTCCTTTAGCCAGTTGTCTACTTCGCTGCTAGCGTTCGGACGCTTTTACCTGAGCCTCTGACCCTTGGAAAGACTGTGTACGGTTCGACCGTCCCTTACCGGCCTGCCTTCGCCTAGCCTCTCGGCTTCTGCTTCTGGCGTGGCCTCCGTCTTCTCTGCTAGCCCTCGTCTGGGCCTCGTGCTCTTGGCTGGCCCTGGAACCTTCTAGGCTCCCGTCGCGCGGTGGTTGTGCTTCGTCTTCCTGCCGTTCCGCCATGGACAGGTAAAGTCTCGGCCGTTTCCGACGTCTCGCCTGGCTGGGTCGGACGTCGGGCTTCGCTCGAGCTACTGTTGTTTTCTCTCCGCATTTCACGGTGAGTTTCGAGTGTTTCTTGCTTTCGAAGCTTTAAATGGCGCCCCCGGTCGCCTTCATGTTTGGGTATGGGCTGCAGTTACCTAGTGCGCCTCTCCCCAGTACGCCGACCTCCCGTGACCTATTGTCCGGTACTTTGTGCTTCGTCACTCTGCCGTTCCGCCATGGAAAGGTGGAGTCTCGGCCGCTTCCTACGTCTCGCCTGGCTGGGCCGGACGTCGGGCTTCGCTCGAGCTACTGTTGTTTGTCTTTGCATTTACTGTCAGTTTCGCGTGTCTCTTAATTTTCGAAGCTTTAAATGGCGGGGTTTGTTACCCGCCGCCGGTCGCCTTTCATGTTTGGGTTTGGGTTGCAGTTACCAAGTGCGCCTCTCCCCAGTTCGGCGACTTCCAGTGACCTAGTGTCCGGTGCTTTGTGCTGCGTCACGCTGCAATTCCGCCATGAAAAGGTAAAGTCTTGGCCACTGCCTACGTCTCCCCCGGCGGGGCCGGACGTCGTGCTTGGCTCGGACTTCTGTTTGTTTTCTCTCCGCATTTCACGGTGAGTTTCGCTCATTACTTACTTCGGAGCTTTACCTGGCGGCCTTAGTTGCCCGCCGCCCATCACCTTTCATGTATGGGTATGTGTTGCAGTACCAAGTGCGTTTCTGCCCAGGACGGCGGCTTCCAGTGGCCTGGTGTCCGCCACACTGTAGACTGAGTGCCACCTGCTCCTCTGTCATCGGCTGCGCTGGCTGCCCTGCTTGACTGGAGGTTCTTGGTCTCTACTCCGGTGTTCCACCGCCGAGCGACCCGCGACTTCCGCCTTCCTTGGGACCTTCCGCGGCACGGTGGGATTGTTCAAGCGGCCCTCCGACATGGGATAGCCACTCCTATCGTCCCTGGTAAGTTTGTAGCTCTTTCGTAGACGCGTTAAGCCCGCTGACTCCTCCGGCGAGTCGCCAAGCTGGCTACGTGCCCCCCTCCCGTAAAAAGGAGCCCCGGGCACCGCGACCACGTCGCCTTAGTTCACGCGTCGGCCCTCGGCCAAACCTCAAGCCCGCTGACTCCTCCGGCGAGTCGCCAAGCCGGCTACGTGCCCCCCTCCTTGAGCCCCGGGCACCGCGACCTTGTCGCTAATTAGTTAAGCACCGGCCTTCGGCCCTCCTAAGCCCGCTGACTCCTCCGGCGAGTCGCCTAGCCGGCTCCGTGCCCCCCTCCTTGAGCCCCGGGCACCGCGACCTTGTCGCTAACTAGTCTACGCGTCGGCCTTCGGTCCTGCTCAGCCCGCTGACTCCTCCGGCGAGTCGCCAAGCCGGCTACATGCCCCCCTCCTTGAGCCCCGGGCACTGCAACCTTGTCGCCTATTGTGGACGCGTTGGCCTCCTACGCCTGCGGACTCCTCCGGCGAGCCGCTGTGCCCCCGCCTTGAACCCTGGGCACCGCGGCCTTGTCGCCAATTAGTTCACGCTTGGCCTTCGGCCCCAGCTTAAGTCCGCTGACTCCTACGGCGAGTCGTTTACCCGACTATGTGCCCCCCTCCTTGAGCCGGGCACCGCGACCTTGTCGCCTTGTTCTTACTTCGGCCTCGGTCCTGGGCCCGCTGACTCCTTTGGCGAGTCGCCTATCTGCTTGTGCCCCCTCCTTGAGCCCCGGGCACCGCGACCCTTATCGCCGGTTGGTGCCCTAGTCGGCCCTATGGCCTTCCTTCCTACCCTCTGACTCCTTCGTCGAGTCTCCCAGCCAGCTACGGTGCCCCCTCCTTGAGCTTCGGGCACTGCGTCTGGATCGTCTTTCATATACCTCGGGACTTCGGGCCGTTTTCCCCTGGCGCCTACGGCCTTTCCACGTGTTCACCGATTCTCGTCTGTTCACCGAAGTGAAGCTACTTCGCGCTCGGTTCGCGTGGATGGGTGCCCCTTGGGTACACCCAGTGCAAGTGGGGATCGACGTCTTCGCCCTCGTCACCTGGATAGTTGCGGCGCCCGACGTTCGTCGCCCGCCCGCTTGACGCCCTCCTGTGTCCCTGCCGACCTTCGCCTTCTGCTCGGCCCTGTCATTCTCCGCGGGACACCCTCTTCCCCTCTCTCTGCACCGTTCGCCTCCAGCGTCTCCCCGACCCTCTTCGGTGGATGACTCGGCGTCCTGCGTTCGCCGCTGGCCTGCTGGCGTTTTAGCCTTCGGCTCCCCGGTTCGCTGGCCACTTGCTCCTCTTCGTGCGCGCTGCCTCTGGTGGTTCTGCCGGCGCCCGTCCTTGCGGTTACACCTCCCAGCTCTAGTGGATGGCTCCTTCCCTGACCATCTCCCCTGATGCGACGTCGCAGCTGTACCGTGCTCCTGTGGCTTCCCACGCTCTTCGGCCCTGCCTGGTAGTCTCCTTAGGACCCCTTCTAGGCCTGTGGGCCCAGCGCCACCCGTGTGGTTGAGTTCCCGCCCGCTCCGACCAAGGCCCTCGCCCTTCGCGCGCAGGTCTCCGCTCTGCCTTGAGATGTTGCGTTGGTGCTCGTCGCTCGGCGCGGCTCCCCCCGCCTCGGACCCTTCGCTTCGCCTTCGGCCCTTGGTCGTTGCCGCCAGCCGGGATCTGCCCCTCGCTTCCACGCGTCCCCATGCCTCCCGCCCCCGCTGTTGTCTTCGCTTGCCGTCGACGGGTCCGTTTCCAGCCCGGCCTCTCCGGTGTGGTCTCTCCCTCAGCCCTGGGTCCTTGCGTGGATCGTGGATGCCTTGGTTGCCCGAGACCTTGTTCTTCCGTCAGCCGTTCTCCTCCTGGGTCGACCTGCGTCTGCGGTATCAGTCAGCGGTCCCACTTCGTAGGGCAGCGATGTTCTCCTCCTCCGGTTGCTCGCCTGGGCGCCCTGGTCAGCGCCTACAGTCCGACCTCTCGCCACTCGTTCACCTGGGTATGGATTCGGTGACCGACCGCGCCTTGGTGCGTCTTCACGAGCCTCGGATCCAGTCCTTGCCGTTCTAGCCCGAGGGTAGCTGCGGACGCGGCGCTCCCCACCTAACTGCGGCTCCAGCTCCTCCTCCTGGTGAGTGCGGCGGCTGATCTCCTTCCCTCGGTCTTCTGTACTCCGCCTCTGGAGGCCGTCCTCCGGCGATCTCTCTACCCTGGTGCCGATCTCTCCTGTGCTGCGCCACATCGGCTTCGCTGGACGGACATTCTTGGCTCGGCTCCCGGATTCCCCCTGACCTCGCCGCTGCCCGTCTCTCTCTGCGTCGTTGCCGGTCTCGACCGTTGGGGCGCTCTCCTTCTCCCGAATTCCGCTCGTCCGCCGGCCGCTGGCCCGAGAACCGGACTTCGCGGCACGTCAACCCGCTGGGACTGGTTGCAGTTGGCAGGCCCTCTGCGCTTGGCGATACGATCTTCGGACACAGGACCTCCTCGTCCTTCCGACAACCCCTCTTCGTGGCTTGCCTTCAGACGCAGGAGGAACCCGCTCTCCCGACCTCTGCTTCCTCCTCTATCACCCCCTTCGCTGGTGCGAGGACAGCGTCTTCTCCCTCCCAGCCCGCCACAGTCCACGTCGCCTGTTCGTCCTGACAGTCTACCTCTTGCGACGGTGGCAGCTTCTTCACACGGATTGCGCCCTTCGCTGGGACATCCTTCGCTGGTTCTGCGCCCGTCGGGAGACTCCCCCCTTGTTCTCTTCGCCACGAAGTGGAGCCTCCGGCTTCCCCGCTTCATCTCCCTGTTCCCGACCTCTGGCCTGGTCAGTCGATGCCCTTCGATCCCTTGGGGCGGACTGGTCGTTTACACCTACCCTCCGGCGGTCCTGGTCCTCAAGTCCTGCTCAGCCTCCGGGGATGCAACGCAGTCCTTCTCCTGGTGGCCGGTCGCCGGACCGGTTCGCGGACTTCCGACCTTCTCAGTCTCGCCACAGGTTCACCCTCCCTTTTCCCACCTCCCGCCGATGCTCTTACAGCGCCGATAGCCGCTCTTCCACCCCTGCCCCGAGCGACTTCTCCTGCACGCCTGGCGATTGTGTGGCAAGCTCTCTCTGCTGGAGGCTTCTCGAGTGCAACAGCGGATGCTATCGCTTCTGCCCGCAGACCTACCAGACGTGTCTACAAGGGAAAGTGGCGTGCTTCGTGCCTGGTGCTCTGACCGCCGCCTCTCCACTGTCGGCCTGACGACTCCTCAGCTCACGGACTTCTTCTCTGGCTCGTCCAAGACCTAGGTTGGCTCCCCTCTGGTGCAGCAGCTCTTGAGGGGTCTCTTGATCGCCGACGCCTACCGTCACCTCGGCCGTCCTGACCCAGCGCCTGCAAGGACCTGCCCGACCTTATGGCGCGTTTCGGCGTGCAGCGTCCGGTCTCCCGCCCACTTGGCCCGCGCTGGGACCTCCCTGGTCCTCCCCTGACTGACTTCGGACCGTTGAGCCGCTCCTTCTGGCCCGCTTTGCTGACGTGACTCGGAGGCCTGCTTCCTGATGACCCTCGCCACGGCGCCCCGCGTCACCGAGCTCCACGCTCTCGTCTCGCCCCGCCGGCCTGCAGTTCCGAGTGGATGGCTCCGTTCAGCTACTCCCGGATCCTTCCTTCTCGCTCAGCCTAGGTCTCCCTTGACAGCGCCTCCGGTCCTCGCCGCTCGGCCGCTTACACGACCCGGTTCCTCGGGGCACTCCGCAGCAAGATCCGGGGCAGGCACTTCGTATCTACTGCGGCACTCCAAGTCCGTGCGGAGGGGACGGTCTCGTCCCTTGCCGCCGACCGCTGGCAGAACCGGCTTCTCAGCCCAAACGTTCTCCTCTTCGCTCCGTTGGGTATTCTGGTCCGCCTATCGCGACCTCTCCCCACAGGGAGCCGAGGCACTGAGGATCCGCGCCCATGCAATGCACGCTAGGGCCGCACGTCTCGCCTTCGCCGCGCCGGTGTGGTTAAGGACACTGTGGCGGCGGTGGGGTGGCGGGAATCTACCTTTGCCGCTTCTGCTCTGCGCCCTTACAGTCCAGCGCGACAACCTTACGCTGGTGGGCAACTTCTGCGGCGCGACACTCCCTCCAGGCGCCCTCGGCGCTTAGGCGGCACTTCGCTAAAATTGTCGGGAGTGGGTGATCAGGAGTGACGGGCCGTCTTCGTCCCTGAAGAGGTTTCTAAAAGGGGATTGTGCGGCACCCTCCTCCTCTTTGCCATTCTTCCAGTTAGTCATGTCATCGGTAATGTGTTTTGAGGAAACAAATTAATTTTTCTCTAAATTGTATTTTTTCGAAAAATACTTACCGATGACATGACTCGGAGGTCCCTCCCTCCTCCCCGCTTGCCGCTGGTAACTCCGTAGACAACTGGCTAAAGGAGACACCACCTGGCGCCTGACCGGATGGGCAGGGGAGGCTACTCTCGTCCCTGTTAGGGATCCCCGAAAGCTCTCTCGTCCCTGTCAGGGATCCCCGAGAGCCTCCTGGGGGGGACCCTTTGGGTCTTAGGCTAAAATTGGTAAGCAAGTAGACTATTTCCAGTTAGTCATGTCATCGGTAAGTATTTTTCGAAAAAATACATTTTAGAGAAAAATTAATTTTTCACTATGTTGCAGTCCTCAAGCCCGCATCTGCACACCATCTGGCGACTGGCTGTGGCCGAGTTACAAGCATGCGATCTACCTCCCCGGCGCTGGCTACGCTTCGGGACCCTCCCGTGATGTCTGCGCTCTGGGTAGAGGACCTTGACACTCCCAGTGGCGGAGCCTACGGCGTGGCAGTCCGCCCGCCCCCGCAAGCATGCTTCGGCCCCGGATTCAGCAGGAACACACTTCGCTGCCGTTGGGGGACGGCATACAAGGCTCCCCCCTTGCGCACCCACTCTCTCGAGTCAGGTCCGCAGCGAGTCCACTCGCCCCGCTCTGCGGAAAACAACCCCAACATTCTACGTTGGGGGACGCCTTGATCCCCCCTTGCGCACCAGCTCGCTCGAGCCAGGTCCGCAGCGAGCTAGCTCGCCCCGCCTTGCGGAACCCAAGCCTCACAAGACCTCTGGCAGAACTGAACGCTGCTTCCCTCTGCTTGCGACTCCGGGTTCGCGACCGCCTGGACTCGGCGCCTCGCCCCTCGCCTGCGGACGCCCCCCTGGTTTCGGCGTCCTACAGCCCGGACCCGCAGCCCTGCGTCTTCGGTTCTCGCCTTCTCTTCGCTCGTCGCTTCAGCTTCGCGGATGTCGCCCTCCTCGTCGGTCTCCCGTGCTGCTCGCCTCCGGCGTCGTCCCTTCCCCCCCCCCCCCCCCCCCCCCGTCCCCGGCACCCTTTCCCCTCCCTCCCCGCTCCCCTCCCCCTTCACGCCGTCGGCCACGGGTTCCACCTTCCTTCGTACGGACGCTCCTCTCGTCGGTCTTGCCTTCCGCGCCGGCTCCGGCCGCTCGCCCTGGTCTTGCCTCGTCTGACAGCGGCTTCCGCCTCTCCAGCTCCTGGTGCGTCGGCCTCCTGCTCTGCCCATCGATGTGGATCGCTGCCTTCGACTCGCTCTGGCGGATTCTGACTCGGCTCCCCCCGTTCTACCTCCGGGTGTTCTCTTCTACGTCCTTGACCCTGCGTCCAGGACGCCCAGGACGGAGACTCTTCCCTCGCTCGACGCACTGCACCTCTACTGTCTCGCGTCTTCTCAAGCCGACGCCTTCCCCGTCGCCCGCTTGGACGTTGTTCTCCCCCCTAGAGGTTCGCCCCTGCCACGCCCCGAGGTTCAAGGGTTCGGGTCTCCTTCTCCGCCTCTGCGACAGGATCCAGGCTCCGACGCGGGTTTTTCGTCGCCGTCACTCGCCGGTCAGTGGATTGGACATCGCCTTCCGCGCAGCTGGACGCCGGACATGCACAGGCCCTGCTTCTGCCTCGCCGCAGTGGTTAAGCCTGCCGATCAGCAGCAGCTGGTGGATTTGTGCCTCGCGCCGTTGCTTCCTCCCTGTCAGATTCGGACGACGTTCCCCTCCGCGACGCTCTCGCCTGTGCTGGATCCCTCGACTTGGCCAAGCGAGCACTCGTCTACCTGGAGCTGGCTCTTCTCCTTCTCGCCGCTGTTCGGGCCCCTCCTTGCTCTGGCTGTGGAGAGGAAGTACCGCCTCCTAGCGGCGTGTCAACGCTTGGGTCTTCGATGCGCCGACGCCGCGCCTACTGTGCTCGTCGTCCCCCCCCTACCTCCTGCTGGACCTACGGAGACAGCTGCGACAGGCTCCGCTCGACATCCCCTCCTTCGGTCCTGGCAGTTGGTGAAGGATGCGTTGAGATTCTTCGTCGGCCCGCTTCACCTCCTCCCGCTTCCAGCCACCCGGATCGCCGGACCCGATGGACACCCGCCCTTCCAGAGTCGCTGACCTTTCTGCGCGTCTTTGCCGCCCGCCGCGCCCGCCCGCCCCCCGACTCCGCCTCTGCCCCCTGCCTGGCCTGGCACGGCCACTGGCGGTACCCGACCTCGCCTTCAGCTTGGCACGAGTTCCTAGCGGCGCCTCCCTCCTTCGAGATTGCTGAGCCTTCGCGCCGAGGTTCCTCCCTTGAGCTTCCCTGTCTGCCGGGATTTAGCGGGCGCCCACACTCTCGTTCCAGTGCTTCCAGTTCCAGACGCTTCTGCGCTTAACTTCGACGGTGTCCCGACCGTTCCGCCGTCGCCCGCAGCCTCTGCTGGGTCTTCGGCCGTCTCTTGGTCAGCGTCTGCAAAGCCACGGCCACGCGGACTTCGTCGAGCCTTCCTCGAACTTGTCGACGATCTGCTCCGGCGCCTCCGGTCGGCTCCCTCCCGGGAACAGCTACGAGACGCCTCCTGGACTCCTCGACACCTGCGGCTTCGTAGTCTTAGGCACCTTGGTTCTCGCTCTGTCCCGCCGCTTTGCTCGCCGTGGTTGGAGTTCCTGACGGATCTCGTCGAGTGTGACTCCCGGAACTGAGGACGCAGAAGTTGGCGAACCTGGCGCGTCTTGGTGCACCGCAGGAGACAGTCTCCACCAGACACTGGTTGCAGCTCTGGCCTAGTGAGCACCGCTGTGGATCTCCTTCCCCTTGGTCGGTTCTGGTTGCACCCGCTTCCCCTTCACCTACTCCTTCGCTGGCGCCCTCGACCGGAGACATCGAGGCTCCCTTCGGCGGTCCCTACCAGTCTTGCGCCTGGAGTCCCTCTCCTCGCCTTCCCCCCCAGTTGTCCCTTGCGTTGACGCCAGTCGTTACGGCTGGGGTGCGCTCCTGCTGCCGACGTGCCACGGCTTCCGGCAGCTGCCTTCCGGTCCTTGCGGTCAAGCCTTCAACTGGTTGGAGTTTCAGGCGTTTCGGCTGCTCTCCTCCCTTGGAGACCGACTTCGGACATCAGGACCTGATCGTCGTTCCGACTAATCCTCTGGCATGTCCTACGTTCGGAAGCAGGACGGGACCTGCTCCCCTTCCTCTGCCTTCTTCTACCGGTGCCGCCGTGGGTGCAGGATCGCCGCGTCTCTCCCGAGCGAGATACTTCACGGCCACCTGCTTGTCCTTGCGGGCTTCCCCTCCCGGAACGGTCTCCGTCTCCGCGCCAAGTGAGGAGTAAGAGGAAGAGACGCTTCGCCTGGTCGTCCCCCGGATGTTCTGCGCCACGTGGGAGCCCCCCTCCCCCCTCTTCGTTCTTCGCGACAGGGTGGGACCTTCAGCTCCCCCCTCCTCGTCTCAACCGTCCCGAAACCCCTAGCCGGGGCGGCCGTTGCGCTACCCCTCTCTGGGACGGCCTCTGCGCTTCCACTTACCCTCCCTCAGTCCTTGTCCCCAAGGTGCTTCTCTAGCGCAGGGATGCTACGCGATCCGGTTGCTGGGAGCGCCGTTCTGCTGGACCAGACCCTGCGCTCCTGATCCTGGCCACGGGCCCTCACTCCGGCTTCCTGCTCCTCGCACGATGCTCTAGCTACCGCGCCAGGCGCTCTCCTTCCGTGCTCTGGGAGACTCCTGCTACACGCTTGGAGTTTGGATGGCAAGCTCTCGCCGCTGGAATTCTCGAGTGAGGCAGTGACAGCTATCGCTTCAGGCCGTGGATCCTCGACCCTGCGTGTCTAAGAGGAAAGGTGGAGAGTTCTGGGACCTTGGTGCGTCCTCCGTTGCCTCTCCACTACCGATCTGACTTCCCGCCGCTGGCGGAGTTCTTCCTGGCTTCGCCGAACAGCACTTGACACCAATCACCTCAGGGGTTACCTCTATGATCGCCGACGCTTACCGGCGCCAGGGCCGAGCGGAACACCTTGCCCCTCGTCGGCACACAGTGACCTGCCCTCCGCTCCCTGATCCCGCGCTGGGATTTACCCTGGATACTCTTCTGGATGAACGCTAGCGTACGAGCCGCTTCCCCTAGCAAGCCTGGCCGACGCTACACGAAGACTGGCTTCTGCTCACCGTAGCCACACCCTCCAGATTGAGCGAGCTGCCCGCGCCTTCCGCGCCCCCGCCTGACTGCAGTGCAGGTCGGATGACCCCGTGCAGCTACTATCGGACTCGGCCTTCCTGGCCCTGAACCAGTCCCCGCTGACAGCCCCACAGGTGATCACTGTCCGATCGCTTATGCCGATCGACCCCTACGAGGAAGTCAGACAACACGTCCCGATGGGAGCCTTACGTGTGTACCTACGCCGTACCAAGCCGCTACGCCAGGGACGCACCCGCCTCCTTTGTTTTCTCTGTCCCCAGGTAGACAGTCATCTCAGCCCAGACGATCTTCCTGGCTAGATGGGTGATGTGCTCCGCCTACCAGGACCTCTGCCCCGACGCTGTCTATCGGCTACTCTTCCAGGCCCACGAGGTCAGAGCCATGGCTGCTAGCGTCACGTTTGCCCGCTACTGCGCTGTCCGAGACAGTCTGGCTGCCATAGGCTGGCGGACCGAGTCGACCTTCACCCGGTTCTACCTCCGTCACCTGGTTGGCCAGCGAGACAACCTGGCCCTGGTGGGGGACATCACGGCGGCGCAACACTCCCTCCCGGCACCTTCGGTGCCGTTGGTAATCCTTTAGCTAAAATTATCGGGAGCTTGCGCCGGGGAGGACGGGGCTGGCTAGCTCAGTCAGTCACTGAGTTACGCGGCACCCTCCTCCTCTTCGCCATTCTCCATGTAGTAATGGCATCGGTAATGTTTTTGAGGAAACAAGTTAAATTTTTCTCTAAAATGTATTTTTTCGAAAAATACTTACCGATGCCATTACTCGGATGACCCTCCCGCCTGCCCCGCTAGCCGCTCCTCAGTCAAATGAAAGAACTGGTTGGATTGGTAGTGAGCTGGCGCTCACCTGTCGGCGGGGTAAGGGAGGCTACCCGGGTACTAGACCATGGTACCCTTGGTGGCCTCCCCTGGCTCTAAGGGTACACATCGTAAGTTTTTGGGCTAAAATTACGCTAGCTATAAGTTGTTCCATGTAGTAATGGCATCGGTAAGTATTTTTCGAAAAAATACATTTTAGAGAAAAATTTAATTTTTCTTGCCCCCTGCCTAAGCTGGACCCCGCGGCGGCGTCCTTTACTGGTGCTTCCCTACGGCAGTGTCTTCTTCCGGGCGTGGATCAGACAGCGACGCTCGTTCGGAACGCCCTCGCGGCAGCGGGTTTCCTGGATCTAGTGACGCAAGCTATCCTTCGTCGAGTTGAAGACGCCTGGCATCCTTCCTTGTCTTCTCTGTTTGGGGACCTGCTAGCGTTGGCCATCTCTGGGAACCGTGCGGCCTACCACGCCTCCGTCAATGCGATGGCGGCGGCCCTTAACTGCGATTTGTTGAGACGGGATGCGGTTCTACGCCTTTGCTCCATCCCGCCCGATGTCAAGACTCAGCTTCATCAAGTTTCCCTTGGAGGAGAGCTCCTGTTCGGCCCCGACTGGCTTGCTGTCAAGGAGGCGAATAAGGACTCCTGGCCCAGCCGCCCTTCTACAGCTCCCTTTTGAGTCCCCCGCATGGCTCCGGGTCGCTCCCTGCGGGCTGCCAGACCCAGCGTTCGTCCCCCTACCAGAGGTGGACATCTCCCCCCCAGACCTCCTGCCTTTCCCCGCACCCGCCCCGCTACAGGCTCCGCCCCTGCGCCCCCTGCGCACTTCTGGCCCAGACCTGCCCGTCAGCTCGGGCGGGGTAGAGCCCAGTGACTGCTTCTCTCGTCCCCCGCCAGCCGCTTCCGGGTCCCCTGTCGGCGGGAGGCTAGCGCTCCACAGCGACGTGTGGCAAGCGTTTTTTCCAGACGACCCGTGGATCCTGTCTACTATCACCAAGGGACTCCTGATCTCCTTTCAGTCGCCCCCTCCCCTGCGCCGCTCGCCGTTGTGGACAGCGCTGCCGTCAGACCAGCCCAGAGCCGAGGCTCTCAGCGCCGAGGTTGCTGCCTTGCTGCAGAAGTCGGCCACGGAGGTGGTGATGCGACACGACTCCCCAGCTTTCTACAGCCGGCTCTTTGTAGTACCCAAGCCCGGCGGCGAGTGGCGCCCAGTCATAGACCTCTCGGCGCTCAACAAATTCATCGTGGCTCCTTCCTTTCGCATGGAGACCGCCCGGGCCTTGCGGGCCGCTGTGCAGCCGATGGACTTCGCGGTCAGTCTAGACCTTTCGGATGCGTACCTTCACGTACCCATACACCCAGCCTCCAGACGTTACCTGCGCTTCGCTTTTCCAGGGAGTGGTCTACCAGTTCCGCGCTCTTCCTTTCGGCCTAAATCTCAGCCCTTGGGTGTTTACTCGGATCATGGATGCTGTGGTAGCCAGAGCCCGTCGGACTTCCACGAGTCCCACCTCGAACTATTTAGACGACCTGCTCTTGAGGAACCAATCCGAGACTGCCCTGATGGAGGACCAGGATGCCCTTCTTCACCTGCTCGAAGATCTCGGCTTCTTGGTCAACTTCGGCAAGTCCGACCTCGTGCCAGCGCAACACTTTGTGCACCTGGGTATGGAGTTCCTCACCGACCTCAACATCGTTCGGCTCCCGGAGAAACGCATCCAGAAGTTGGCGGATTTAGCGAGGCAGGTTTCTCAGTTGACGACATTACCAGCCAGGCAGAGGCTGCAGCTTCTGGGATTGATGAACGCGGCGGCGGATCTCCTTCCCTTGGGACGTCTTTATTCCCGGCCTCTGCAACTGCACCTCCTCCTGCACTGGCGTCCTTCGTCGGCCGACCTCAACGCACCGGTTCTGGTCACTGCCTTGATCCGTCCTCACCTTCTACGTTGGGCGGATCCTTCCTGGCTTGCGACAGGAGTGCCTCTCTTCTCGCCACCTCCCACCCTATCCCTGTGCGTCGACGCGAGCCTCTCCGGTTGGGGAGCTCACCTCCTGCCGTCGTTCAAGACTGCCTCCGGGCTGTGGCCCCAGGAATCACCGCCCCGGCACATCAACTGGTTGGAACTGAAGGCCGTCTGGCAAGCCCTCCTTGTTTGGGAACTGGGCCTTCGACATCAGGAGCTGCTTGTCCTCTCAGACAACTCCACGGTAGTCGCCTACATCCAGAGGCAGGGCGGGACCCGTTCTCCTTCCCTATGCATCCTCCTCTACCAGATTCTTCGGTGGTGTGAGGACCGGCACATCACTCTTCAGGCGCGTCATATTCCGGGTCACCTGAATGTCCTAGCCGACTCCCTCTCCCGACGCGGTCAGCTGCTGCATACCGAGTGGTCGCTGCGTCCAGACATCTTCCGGATGATCGGCACAGTCTGGGAGACACCCATGGTCGACCTCTTCGCCACGAGATGGAATCAGAAGCTTCCTCTGTTCGTCTCTCCATTTCCAGATCCCCTGGCCTGGGCAGTGGACGCTCTTTCCATCCCCTGGGACGGTCTTGTCGCCTATGCCTACCCTCCGACGGTGCTAGTCCCCAAGGTCCTACTCAAGCTCAGAGGGTGCAACACGATTCTGTTCCTGGTGGCCCCGCTCTGCTGGTCCAGGACCTGGACCACAGACCTGCTGAACCTCGCAACGGCCCCCCAGCTGGCGCTTCCCACCCCAAGCACGATGCTCAAGCAACCACACAGCGCGGTCTAACACCCGTGTCCGGAGCGTCTCCTCCTTCACGCCTGGAGGTTGTCCGGCAAGCCCTCTCCGCTAGAGGCTTCTCGAGTGCGGCAGTGGATGCGATCGCTTCAGCCCGCAGGTCCTCGACCAGACGTGTTTACGAAGGCAAGTGGAGAGTCCTCTGTTCCTGGTGTGACGACAGACGTCTTTCCCCCACCGAATTGACAGTTCCTCAGCTGGTGGAGTTCTTCCTCTGGCTCTTCTCCGACCAGCTCCTTGCGCCCATTACCATCAGAGGCTACCTGGCCATGATTGCGGACACGTACAGACATTTGGGACGGTCCGATCCTGGCGCCTGCAAAGACCTTGCCGACCTGATGGACCACTTCGGTCTGCAGCGTCCCTATCGACGTTCCTTAGTACCTAGATGGGACCTGCCCTGGGTGCTTACCTGGCTCAACTCGCCTCGCTTCGAGCCCATCCAGTCGGCATCACTTCCAGATGTGACGCGGAAGACTTGCTTCCTATTGGCCCTCGCCTCTGCCTCCAGGGTCAGCGAGCTACACGCCCTTTCGGCACGCCCCGACTGTCTCCAGTTCAGAGCGGACGGCTCAGTTCAGCTGCTGCCCGACCCGGCTTTCCTCGCTAAGACCAGATCTCCCTTGGCTGCCCCGCAACTGGTGACGATTCAGCCATTAAGAGACCCAGGTTCCACCCCTGAGTCCAGACAACATGACCCGGTGCGAGCCTTACATGTGTACCTGCGCCGGACCAAGCCGCTACGCAGAGGACGCACCCGTCTTTTCCTTCCTCTGTCCCCAGGTAGAAATGACATCTCAGCCCAGACGATATCCTCCTGGCTTCGGTGGGTGATACGATCAGCCTACCAAGACCTGGCGCCCCTCACAGCCAAACGCTTGCACATCCGGGCGCACGAGATCAGAGCCATGGCTGCAAGCCTAGCGTTCGACCGCAACTGTGCTGTCAAGGACATTGTGGTGGCTGTGGGCTGGCGGGCGGAGACCACCTTCGCACGCTTCTACCTGAGGGACCTCTCCAGCCAGCGTCAAAACCTCTCGCTGGTGGGAGACATCGTGGCGGCGCAACACTCCCTCCAGGCGCCTTAGGCGCCGTAAGTATCTTTGCTAAAATTAGAGGGAGGTTGCTTGGGGAGGGCCACTACAAGTAGTATAATTTTAATGGCAAGGATAGGGGCGTTATAGCGGCACCTGCCTCCTCTTCGGGATTCTCCCTTACAGTAATACCATCGGTAATGTGTTTTGAGAAAACAAATGTATTTTTCCTTAAAATGAATTTGTTTGAAAAATACTTACCGATGGTATTACTCGAAGATCCCTCCCACCTGCCCCGCTTGCCGCTGGTTGGCTAAGAAATTGACTGAGAGCGGGAAGCACGGAGCGCATGCGTGGTGAAACAGGAAGGGAGGCTGGCTGGGCTTCCGCCCAGTCTATGGCGCCCCTCTCCTGCCATAACGACCATAATCGTACACAACAAATTTTTGGGCTAAAATTAAACTAGCGAAGAAATAATCCCTTATAGTAATACCATCGGTAAGTATTTTTCAAAAAAATTCATTTTAAGGAAAAATACATTTTTGGAGGCCAAATAATTCTCTGAGTTACCTGTTTGGTCCAATGACGAGAGCAGTGCATGGGCAGCTTACCAGACTGAAAACTTGCTCATATGATACAAAGAAATGAGTGACGAAAACCAAATCTAGACATGTGTCATGAAACTTTGTGTATACGACCGATCCGGAACCAGGCTGAAATTAACATGTTTTTTGGTGTGCTATGTTGAGCACCATTTTCCGCAACTTTACACTGCTCAAAATCGAAAGTCAGTGCAAAACGATGGCGTATCCCATAATAGTATGAACGTTGACGTCACAGCAAATAATGCGTTCAACATGTAGTGTGCTCTTCGTTAATATACTGACACCACTCGTAAACTAACAGGCTGCCCGTCCCGTTATGCTTGCGCGGACCCTGGTGTCAGTCGAATCTAAATGCAGCCACGGCTAAGCAAGCCAACTCACTAAAAACAGAACAACTGACACTCTTAAGGTATGCACCGGTGGAACAAGTATAGTGCGTCTCAGACACAGATGCGCGGAATTATAATGCAACTGCCTACTCCTTCGTAACATTTTCAGGATGTGATTTTGAGTTTCAGTGCATCACGGATGCACTTAAACGGGAGTATGGTTATTTTGTCATCAGCATTGATGGGGTGAAATGTCACAAGTGGACTGCTGGTTTCAGGTCTCAAGACAGTCACCAGAGTTCGTCAGAGGAGGAAAAGGACAGTCTGCTCATCAGCAAAACCAAACTACGCGGCCGCCAGGAGGGCAGAAAGTGAGTCTGTTTTTTAGAGTGACATCATCATTTTGTTGCTAGCACAGTCAAGTTAGCAATGCACATTTAGGTCAGTTGGTGGTACGTTCTGTTGTCTGTTAGCTGTAACGACTTTAACTCATTCAGTCTGACGGCCGTATTTCCAAAAATTTTGGAGGTGTCATCTAATGACTATGCACCAGTTGCCATAGATGGATCAACCATGATAATTCAAGGGCAGTGCCAGATTAGCTTGGCGCCATCAGGCGCCAAGCTAATCTGTCACTACCCTTGAATTATCATGGTCGATCCATCTCCTGCTGTAGTGCATCAGGGCTGAATGGGTTGAAGTGCTGCATATGCTCTGAATTTTACCCAAGAAAACTGAACTTTCGACAAACCGAAACTTCCCTTTCCCACCGCATATAAATAAGAGCCATCATGGTAACTAAATAGTTTGGACATTCCCAATGATTGTCAATGCATTCATTATGTCCAGGCTCGACTATTGCAATTCTGTCCTGGCAGACCAGATTTCACGCTTGCAGATGATTCAAGACAATGCGGCGCATCTCATCTTATAGAAACGAAAGAGAAACCACGTTACGCCTCTACTGAAGCAGCTGCACTGGCTGCCCATAAAATTCCGCTGTGTGCCAGTACAAAATTGCAATTTTTGCCTATCGGCATTTTGACAAATCTCTCCCGCTGTACCTTTCTGCCAAGCTGTTTGTTTATCAGCCATCACGTACCCTCCGTTCCTCTTGTGTAAAACTTTTTAAAATCCCGAAGCTTAACATGAAGACTGTCGGGGAGCGTTCTTTCACCTTTTTAGCCCAAAATGTGTGGAACTCGCTGCCAATTGAAATGCGGAATCTGCCCACATTGTCACAGTTCATTTAAAGACTTTTCTTTTCTGTCTGGCATTTAATGTTTAGCTCACCTTTAGCTAACTGTTGACTGCCTTTTATTCTGATTCTGGAGGGAAGTGGATGTATTGTAAGGTGCTGGGAAGGGATGGGGGTGGGTTAAAGTAGTGTATAATTATGCGTGTGTCTGAGAGAAAGTGTGCTGTTGTGCATGCGCAGTGAGTCCAGTGATTTCTTGCAGAACAGTGCTATACAAGAACTATTTATTATTATTATTATTATTATTATTAGTTTTGGGCCTTCCTCAAAAAGGGAGGGCTGGGGGCGTTTGAAGTTTGGTTTTCACTTATTCGATATTCTGGCACCAACCTTAAACTGTCATGATCGATCAGCTGCTTCTTAACCCATTCAGCCCTGACACACTACAGCAGGAGATGGATCGACCATGATAATTCAAGGGTAGTGCCCTGTCGGCGCCAAGCTAATCTGGCACTACCCTTGAATTATCATGGTCGATCCATCTTCTGCAACAGGTGTATAGTCGATAGATGACGCCTCCAAAATTTGGGAAATAACGTGCGTCGGGCTGAATGAGTTAAGCTGGTATACTATGTTGTCTCCAGAAAATCTCTCGCAAGTTTTGGCATTTCATCCCCACCCGGGTCTGCCCTGGGGGACTTGGGTGGGGTTAGGTATTTTTTAGTTCCAGGGTCACCTGGTCAGCCCACAGGGGGTTTTCTCTCTATCTGGGCATGTGTTTCTGTCACCCTTTGTCATTCACCTGTATTGCCCTTTTAAACTCTCCCTACGTCTGCACTGCTGTAGCTCTGATATTGGATGTGTGTAGTGTTGCAAATGTCTTGCTTTATTAGGCCCCATGTGTTAGGTTATTTAATGTATTGACCGGCTGGCGACATACATTCAATGTTCTGTTTATTTTTTTTTTTTTCACAAGCAGTGCAGGCACGTCCTGAGAAAGCCTTGTTGCTGTCGGGACGTTAAGCAATGTACAATCAATCAATCAATTGGCATTTCAAATGCAGGGCTAAGTTTGTTAACCCTTTTCTTGCCAGTGGACGCAGATTTGGTTTTTGAAATCACTGTAAATTCAGTGTCCAAGATCCCCAGCCATTAAAGGGTCATAGATAGAAATTGGTCTCAGCAAGTGGCGTAGATCCTCATGAGCCCCTGCAGTTGCGGGGGCTCATGAGAATCTACAGCTCTTGCATTTGGGTGGTGAGCAAATTTCCTCGGCAGTGAATGGATTAAAGGTAGATGCTCCCAAGCTTTTCTAGCACCATCCTTGAACTGTCGCAGTCCACCTGCCTCTTGCTTCGGTGCACCAGGGATTGAAAAGTACAAACTACGGTCCTTTTTTCTGCAGACTCCTGGACTCCATGGGTGGAAGCAGCGAGAGGGGCGTTAGCAGTGGGTCACAGCTGCCGCGGGTTTGGCGCTCGGATCGCTCCATGCCCACCCCATTTCTGGGCACTCTGGCCTGGGGAGCGCTCGTGCCGGATCCAGTGTACACCATAGAGAGCATCCCCTTTGTCGACTTCATCAGAGACGTTGGTAGCTTCTTGCTTTTGACCCATATCATCCTGAGGCTAAAAGCTTCAAATTTGTACACTGCCATATGCCAGCTACATTATAGTACTTACAGATAAGGATACAGACCCATGGCTTTAGTTCAAGGGTGGTGCCAGAATAGCTTGGCCCCTAGAGGCGCCAAGCTATCCTGGCACCACCCTTGAACTATTTTAGTCAAACTTATTTCACACACTGGTTAACTCTCTGTGGCTGTTGGTAGCCCATTTTTGACATTCAAAGGGTTAAAGTTTGTGTACACTGTTCATTGATGGGCTTAACCATATGGATGTCTGTAGGGCCTTTTGATGAGGTTGGTTGGTTATTTGGGTTTAACGCTGAGCAGGCAACTAAGGCCATCTCACAGCGGTTTGGATGAGGTGATACCTGCAGGAATCACCTCATCAAAAGGTGCTACCGACAGTCAAAGGGTTAACCTCCACCAATACTGTTACAATTCTGATGGCTGCATGCTCAAGGGGGTTAAACGTGTATCTCACTGTATGTCTGAATTAGGCTGTTGTGCCAGCAAGAGGCATAGATTCTCATCAGCGCGAGCAGCGGCATAGGGTCGTGAGATTATGCATCTTGCAATTTGATTGTGCATGTGTGTGTTCTCCGGTTTTCAGCCAAGAACCTAGTGTTTCTTATTAAAAAAAACAAAAACCCGCCAAGAATAAGTTTCTTCTTAGGCAACGTTCAAATTTGTTTTCAAACATGAACAGGCCGTCACAACAGTCACTGATAATTGCCGTTGGTTGGTTCCAGTCGTTGCTGAATGAGATCACAGCACCGCGGGCCATCCAGGCCTACTCATGGCCCGCCATTCTGCGTGGACGACACGTGATTGGTATTGCACCCCCACGTCATGGCAAAACCATGGCGTACCTGCCTGCACTCCTGTCCCAACTCACACAGACCGACTATCTCAGTCTGCCCATGGGAAGCGGGGTAAGGCAAAATGACATTACATCCTGAGGCTGAATTTAAAAAGAATTGCTTATTGTGCTATGAAGGCTACATTACAGATTAGGAGAGAGATCATCAACTGTCAGTTCAAGGGTGGTGCCAGAATAGCTTGGCGCCTGAGGCGCCAAGCTATTCTGGCACCACCCATGAACTTTCAGTCAGATCTATTTGAAGCAATGGGTGTATAAGGATAAAAAGGGTAAAGGTATTGTGTATGCATGGACTGATGTTCAGCTGCATTTGCTTTGCGCATGGCACTGTGTGAGCTGACTGCAGCTGATTTCAGTCCACATCAGCATATGCATGCATGCACACACTCAAACATGCACACACACACACACACACACACACACACACACACACACACACACACACACACACACACACACACACACAGACACACGGCATGCTCCCATGTGACTTATGAAGCCAAAACAGGGCTTCTGTTTTCACAACAGGTTAATGGGTCTGTAGACCCCCCCCAGGTATAAGTTTTAGAGGGTACGCAGACTCCATTAATGAGCATAATAGAGGGTCCGCAAATTTATTTTAGAAAAACTGCATCTGTATGTTTTTTAAAAATCATAATCAAAATGGAAGCTAAGCATAGAACTAGCACTAACGGACTCTTGTGAGATTAGGAAGGGAGGCTACCCGGAGGATAGGGAGGCCACTCGGGGGATTAGGTAACTTCTTGCTAGAGTTACGTCCCTGGTTGTGTAGCAACACACACCAATTTTGGAGACTGAAATTGATAAGCTAAGTATATCTTCCTATCAGTAATGCTATCGGTAAGTATTTTTCGAAAAAAAATTATTTTAAGGAAAAATACATTTTTAAAAACAAATTAACTCATTTCGCTCTCTCCTCTTTAAATTTGTTGTGACAGTGTGTGTATCTGATGATACTGATATTTTAACTGTTGAGCTATCGTGCAAAAGCCTGTCTCCCTCTCTCTCACAGAAAAACACATATAAAATGCATATCTTTAAATTTGTTGTGACTGTGTGTGTATCTGATGATACTGATATTTTAACTGTTGAGCTATCGTGCAAAAGCCTATCTCCCTCTCTCTCACAGAAAAACACATATAAAATGCATATCCTTTTGATCATTTGATAATGTATTGTAACAGAGAATACAGCCTTTGCGTTGCTGCCTTTATGTTATATTCAATAAGGGTGTGTTGATGTTTAAAATCAGCCTCTCCAAAACTCCTCACTACTTAATGGATCTCTTTAGTCCCACTAGCACCCTGTACAAGACAACGAGGAACAATCTGTACGTATCTAGGCCACGCCTCGACATATTTAAAACGAGCCTATCTTACTCGGGAGCCATACTGTGGAACTCATTACCAGCAAATATTGCTGCCGCCACATCCCTGTCTACATTTAGGACCCGTATAGCACAGCACCTAAATAAGGTGTGAGCACCTAACGTCATGTTTATGGTCACAAATTCTCAGTAAACTCTCGCCCTAAATATAAGCCCACTGTACCATTGCCTGTTTTCTTCTTAAAATCTGGACTCTTGATTTGCCTTTACAGTAAGAACAGCGGTGTCAGTTTGTGCATACGCCCGCGAGCGCTTGAGTGTGTGTGTGCGTGCGTGTGCCTATATTATCGGTTGAATGAGTGGATGTGTAACCTGATTTCTTTTTTCTCTCATAATATCATTTTAGTTTGTTTGTTTATAGTACTATGGATTCTTGGCTTGACTTCGCGAACGAAGATTTTATAGGAGTTGCCCACGACGTCTGCAGGCTTGTTCGTGGCTGCGGAGGCCAATCCGAGACAGGCAGGTTCGACCGCAGTGGCTGCAGGGGAAGGTATAGACAGGGTTCTGAGCTGCGGCATCTCTGTTTTTTCTCCTGAGCCGCTTGTCCTTAAGGCTAGCTCTGTGAGAGTCCTCAAAGGAGACAGCTGCCTTGTAAATGGTGGAGCGCCAGGTGTCACGGTCCGCAGCAAGCGAAGACCACTGGTGGTGGTCGATTCGGCAGGCACTAAGTGACTTCTTGAGACAGTCTTTGTATCTCTTCTTTGGTGCCCCTCTGTCACGGTGTCCAGTAGCAAGCTCGCCGAACAGGGTGATCTTTGGTAGGCGATGATCCTCCATCCTGGAGACATGCCCCGCCCAGCGGAGCTGTGTCCGCAGCAGCAAAGCCTCGATGCTCACAGTTTCAGCCTGTTCAAGGACCTCGACGTTGGTGACATAGTCACTCCAGTGAATGCCCAGGATGGTACGCAGGCAGCGCTGGTGGAAGCGTTCGAGGAGTCGTAGTTGGCTGCGGTAGAGGGCCCAGGACTCGGAACCATACAGCAGGGTGGTGAGGACCACAGCTCTGTACACGCTGATCTTGGTGCCTGTTTTCAGCTGTTGATTGTGCCACACCCGCTTGAAAAGTCGCCCGAAAGCGCTGTTCGCTTTTGCCAGCCTGCTGTCAAGCTCCTTGTCCAGCTTGGCGTCCGACGTGATAATGCAGCCAAGGTAAGTAAACTGGTGCACTGACTTTAGTTCAGACTCGCCAATGGTGATGTGAGGAGGGCGATACACTGTCTTGGGTGCCGGCTGATGGAGGACCTCTGTCTTTTTCAGACTGACCTCGAGTCCAAAGAGCTGGGCAGCATCTGCGAAGCAAGACGTGATGCGCTGCAGGGCTCTCTCTGTGTGTGCAACGAGGGCAGCATCATCAGCAAAAAGCAGCTCACGAATCAGTTGGTCTAGGGTTTTCGTGTGGGCCTGCAGTCGTCTGAGGTTGAACAGGCTGCCATCGAGACGATACCTGATGTACACTGCATCGTCATCATCGAGGTCCACTGTAGCCTGCTTCAACATCATGCTAAAAAAGATGGTGAAGAGGGTCGGTGCCAACACGCAGCCCTGCTTTACGCCGTTGAGAATAGGGAATGGTTCTGAGAGGTCATTGTTGAGTCTGACCTGGCCTTGCTGGTCCTCGTGTAGCTGGACAATCATGTTGAGGAACTTTGGGGGACAGCCAAGTCGCTCCAGGATCTGCCACATGCCTTGCCTGCTCACAGTGTCGAACGCTTTTGTTAGGTCGACAAATGTTACGTACAGCCCTTTGTTCTGCTCGCGGCACTTCTCCTGTAGCTGTCTCAGCACAAAGACCATATCGGTGGTGCTCCTGTTTGTTCTGAAGCCACACTGGCCCTCTGGGAGTTGGTCTTCAGCGATGGCTGGTACCAGCCGATTCAGGAGCAGCCTTGCAAGGATTTTCCCAGCAATGGACAGCAGGGTAATTCCCCGATAGTTGGAACAGTCAGACTTCTCGCCTTTGTTCTTGTACAGGGTGATAACAACTGCATCACGGAGATCTTTTGGTAGTGTTCCTTCCTCCCAGCAGCAGAGAAAGAGGTCATGGAGCTTGTTGTGCAGTGCTGTGCCTCCATGTTTCCAGATCTCTGGCGGTATTCCATCAATGCCTGCTGCTTTGCCACTCTTGAGCTGGTGAATGGCTGTGAGGGTCTCTTCAGCGGTGGGCGGTTCGTCCAATTCAACCTTTACTGGGAGGTGTGGGATTTGTAGGACGACTGCTTCTTGAACAGTGCGCTCAGCGCTGAAGAGGCTCTTAAAGTATTCCGACCAGCGGTTCAAAATGGAGGTATTATCTGTGAGGAGTGCCTGGCCATTCGCGCTTCGCAGGGGACTTTGTACCAGATGCCTGGGGCCATACACTGCTTTCAGTGCTTCGTAGAAGCCCCTGTAGTCACCATTGTCAGCACAAAGCTGGGTCCTCTGTGCAAGTCTGGTCCACCACTCATTCTGGAGATCTCTGAGCTTGCGCTGGAGACTGCTGCAGATGAGGCGGAAGGCAGACTTCTTCACAGGGCAGGAAGGCTGGGCTAGGTGGGCCTGATGGGCGGCTCTTTTTTTTGCTAGGTGTTCCTGGATCTCTACATCGTTTTCGTCAAACCAGTCTTTGGATTAATACGTATGGAAATTTATATGAATATGTATCTGTAGCCTTATTTCATATATATATATATATCTTTCTGTACTGCTAGGCAATTGATCTGTGGGTTTACTTGAGAGAATGAGGTGTTGTGTGTGTGTGTGTGGTGTGTGTGTTACTGTTATATTTGTTGTAGTGTGTAGCAAGGACAAGATTGAAAATAGGTCTGTGACCTAATCTTTTATCCTTGTAAAATAAAGTTTCATTTCATTTTTTTGTGTGTGTATGTGTGTGTGTGTGTGTCAGTGTGTGTGTGTGTGTATTAATGTACTTAAAAGTTGGTTTCAACCCATTTAACCTGAAAGATGTATTTCTCCTATTTTGGAACTTTTGCCTAATACCTGTGTACCAGAAAATGGATCGACCACGATAAAAAAAAAAACTGACAAACTTATTTCTGTTCAAATTTATGGACTTGCTTTTTAAGTTCGCCTCCATGCACATTGCGCATGTCATCCGTGGGCTGTCATGCTTTAGCCATGGAATTACGTGCAGCCATGAACTCTGAAATCTGCGAGTCGCAGCGGCGGTGCCACACACGGCCCAGTGGTATCATTTCTGGTACTGTCGCTTGTGCATGGAGATGGCGGTGTCAAAGTGCAACTTTCTTCTATACGATTATCACGATCAGACGGTGCCGGATTGAAGAATCCGAAGCATTCCAGCTTCCTTTGCTTTTTCTCCGCCATTTACAACTTCGTTCAAAATCGAAAGTGAAACGCATGATGCGGTACTGTCCCATAATAGTATAAATGGTGACGTCACAGCAATTAACGCGTTCAACTTTGTAACTGGAGACGTTGTTAGACTTGATTGTGGCATTGACTGTTTTTCCCCAAATACAAGGGAGTGTTTTCAGTTGGTCTTTTAATCCATTTTAGCCAAAAGCTCTGGTGCTGGTACCATCATGGAAGAAGGCTCACAACATCGGGGATTATATCAACTACTTTCTTGGCCGCCGCCACACTACACTGCGAACTATTGTCATTTACGCTGGAGGGCGTGAGGAAACGCAAGTGGTAAGGTTCTAAAATTTTGTGTTTTTGTTTTTTGTTTTGTGGGGTAGTCGGTGGTGTTACGTCGCTGTTGTTTTTATGTTTTGTTTTGGACGCGGTCCTGCTTTTGCAGTAAAAACTTGTTTTGAGCGACCAAAATGTGTTCTTAGAAGACTGGTGCATTCACAAAAAAAACGTCGTGAAGAGTAAAAAGGGTCGCCAGTCACCAAAGACTATGATGTAGGCGGCTGTGCCCACCCACCTGACAGTCTTTGGCCTGCTCAGCGGCAGCTGATGAAGAGTTTCCGCAGTCTTCGCTAATTCAGCGCCGAACAACCCTAGCTGTCCCAGGAACATGGATTCAAAGTGGTGTCAGCAAGAGGCATATATCCTCATGAGCCCCCGCAAATGCGGGGGCTCATGAGGATCTATACCTCTTGCAATTGGGTGATGCTCAGATTTTCTCAGCATTGAGCAGACGATCTCTCAAAAGACAGGTTTTGTTGTAATTTATACAAAAGGTTGCGGTCAGAACTGGTGAAAAGGCATTATTATGTCTTGCTGTTATAATAACCGACCTTGTCAACAAAGACGTGGACTTCTGCTGTTTTGCGTCCTTAGATTCCTTTGCTGGATGGCTGTGATCTTCTGGTGGCCACCCCCCACTGCCTGCTACGCATGATTGACCGCATGTACACCAACCTCAAGCGACTTTGTCATTTGGTTAGTAGCTGATCCATTTGTATCTTGTGTACATGTGTGCTGGTCTCTGATTTTGAGCCTTAGCGTGGGTGACCGTCCAGTCCTAAGGACTGAGTCAGCTTTTTTCAAAATACTAGAGTGCTGAATTCCAGCTTTTACAATTTTTTAAAATTGTTATTTGCATAATATACACACATAACACAATCAAAGTTACAAATCACTTACGGAACCAACACAGTACAGTATACTATGCATTATTTTCGACCCTAGAAAAGATTGCAACACAATGTTTACTTGCAATATATAATATATGGAGCAATGAGAGTCGGAAATAGCTCAGGTGGTTAAGCATTGGAGTGAAAGAGAGCGAAGCGAATCACCGGGTTGTGGGTTCAAGTCTCTGCTGGACTTGCAAACCAGGGAAAAGAGACGGGCTTGTTCAATAGCATGTCCGTTGAAAGGTCCCGTTAAATCTAAGGGGTACAGTTGCAGTGCGCCTGAATTGATCAGAGGTCAGGCCGTGCTCCATAGGCAATGCATTTCCCTGTCCCCCATAACCTGCCCGCTAGGTCCATCTACTATCACTTCGGTGCCGTGGACGTTAAACCCCGAACTAACCAACCAACCAAACGAGAGAGAGAGAGACAGAAAGAGAGATTTTTGTTGTGCTATTATCACAGCAAGAAAAGCAGCTAGATGTACAAGAGTATTACAAGCATGAGATAAGAATTCAAGCTTTTGGGTTAACCCATTCAGCCCTGACGCACTACAGCAGGAGATGGGTCGACCATGATAATTCAAGGGTAGTGCCAGATTAGCTTGGCGCCTGTCGGCGCCAAGCTAATCTGGAACTACCCTTGAATTATCATGGTTGACCCATCTCCTGCAACAGGTGCATAGTTGTTAGATGACGCCTCCAAAATGTGGGAAATATATGCGCCGGGCTGAACGGTTTAAGACAGCACAGTTCGTCAGCCAGCCTGTTCCATCTGCAAGAGGCAATACAATACAATACACTACACTACAATACAATACAATACAGTACAATACAATACAGTACAACACAATACAATACAATACACTACAATACACTACACTACACTACACTCTTGGCTTGACTTCGCGAACGAAGATTCTATAGGGCTTGCCCACGTCGTCTGCAGGCATTTTTCCTAAAGCCTGCGCGGTGGAGCTTTTTGGTGGAGTGCAGTGTGCGCAGTACTGGCCCCACCCTTTAAACCCTTGGTTCGTCTGCCATGGCCTAGCACGCTAGGACGGTGGCATCGAGGTCCTCGGGTCGTAGGTTTTATATCAGACTGTCCTTGTCCTAGTCTCTGGCTCAAAAACCTTCCCCGGAGACACGGGGGCTTTGATGTCAGGGTTTTCCTCCCTTAGCCTTTCCGCAGCCAAGCGGCCAGTCCTGCAAGGCAGCAGGGGACTCGTGGAGGGCGGGGTCGTCTATGTCCCGTGCAGATGTGAACATCTGCCCACTACACTACAATACAATAATACTTTATTAATCCCTCACGGGGAAATTCACTGTCTGCCCATACACCACATGGCATCATCATTCACTCATTAAAAAAAAAGAAAGTATTGTTACCTTTGTATAATAATAATAATACTAATAATAATACTGAGAGGGCTAGTACTAAGGACGTAAGAATGTTGACCGACACTATCTACTGATATTACTGTTGAAAAGGGTAACAGCCTGAGGGACAAAAGAGTTGGCATAACGTGATGTACGACTTTTGGGTACTCGGAGTCTGCCACTTCGTTCGATACGTCTGCTGGCAGACATCTGTGTCCAGCAAGAGACAGATTCTCTGTGGACGCCCATCTTCTTGTTTCTTCTTCTCGAACGCCGTCAGACTAGTAGTTCAGCTCTCAAAATGAAATCTGTGGTCTTCTGTAGCGCCTCCCCAGGCCCGTGCAGTTTCTTTTGTAGAGTGGCGGGCTTCGGCCATATCTCCTCCCTCAGCAGCTGGTGGTTCCCACATTCCTGGAGGATGTGCTCTGTGGTCTGTCTTGCTTCTCCACAAGGGCACAGGGGAGATGGCACGAGGTGGAAGCGTCTGTACAGGTGGAATTTCAGTCGGTTGTGCCCGGTCTTCAGACGGTGTGGACGCTCATGAGGATTGATGTCTCTTGCTGGCCACTTATCATGGGGCATAGTCAGGCATAGTCAGTCATAGTCAGGCATAGTCAGTCATAGTCAGTCATAGTCGGTCATAGTCGGTCATAGTTGGTCATAGTTGGTCATAGTCAGGCATAGTCAGGCATAGTCAGTCATAGTCAGGCATAGTCAGTCGTAGTCAGTCATAGTCAGTCATAGTCGGTCATAGTCAGGCATAGTCAGGCATAGTCAGTCTAAGGACCGTTTTCAGTCATTTGGGTATTTTGCAGTCACCCATGGGTGCAGAGTCATAAGTTACAGAATCGCCGACCGTGACCACGTTGGGTATGAAGCACTATCATTTCTGTGCCACAATGTCCCTCCCAAACGCGCAGCCCAGCCGAAACAATCCTGGATTCAAGGTACTGCAAGTATCGCATCCACCCTTTAACTGTCTTTGTCGCGATGATTCCTGCAGGAATCATTGTGGCAACAACAAAACACTACCAGCAGCGAAAGTGTTAACCGTGACTAGAACCCTACAGTTGTGTGCGCAGTTGCTGTTCATATTTGTCCATAATACTGATATGTCTTTTTGCTGATTTTTAGATCCTGGATGATGCAGAGGTCTTGGTGGAACAGTTTACACCCCAGGTATATTTTATACATTTCATGCCATTTTTACATGGGTTTGTTTTCTGTTTTTTGTTGGGTCTAGGATGAGTTTCCTTTAACCCATTCAGCCCCAACACACTACAGCAAGAGATGGCTCAGCCATGATAATTCAAGGGTAGTGACAGATTAGCTTGGTGCCTGGCACTACCCTTGAATTATCATGGTCGATCCATCTCCTGCAACTGTACATAGTCGTTAGGTGACACCTCCAAACTTTGGAAATGAGGCATAGGGGCTAATTTCTGGCAGACGGTGAATTTCCCCATGAGGGATTAATAAAGTATTATTGTATTGTATTGTATTGTATTGTATTGTAAATGGGTTAAAGCCATGTGCAGCACTCCTCATGCAAATTGTCTACTGCAACAACTTAAACCATGATAGTCCAAGGGTGATGCCAGAATAACAGGTTGTTGTAGGCACTGCGACGCACTCTTTAAGTCGCTCCCACATTTCATGTGTTGGAAAGGCCAAGGTCACATCAGTTATATCAAGATTAACTCATTCGTGGCCAGCCGCATCCGGATGAGGCTTTCCGCGAATGCGTTAATTAGTCATGCTAGTGAGGCCTGAGGGCTTTGTCATTCTTATCATATGATGTAAGTCTACTGTAAATATTTTTTGGGGCATGCAGATTCAGCAGGTGATGACGCTGTACGCTGGCTGCTTGGAGCAGAGTCGACAGATGCCTGTCCCCCGACAGATCCTGGTGTTTGCTACAGCATGGACACAGGGCATCTCATCCTTCCAGTCCCAGTACCAAGTGGACCCCGTCCTAGTCTCGGCTTCACGGCTTGAGGCTTCCGTGTATGGCAAGGTTCAGCAGGTATGTGAGCGACCATCTTGCAAATGTAAGAGCAATGAAGCAACAAAAAAAAAACCAAAATAAAACTGCAGTAAAACATCCAACCTTTGACCTTTAAGCCACCAACTAAACCAATAATGATAAACTACATCGCTCGCTCAGTCCCCTGTCTGTGTTGTTTCAGGTGGTTCACCTGTGTCTGAAGGCGCAATCACACCTGGTTGAACTGCTGAATCAGCTGACCACCAGACTGGATCATCGACGCATCATTATAGCTGCCGAGCGAGACGAACATGTCCTGGAAATTGCACAGGTGTGAGAAATCACGACTCTTGATTGGCATTCACACGTCAGTTAACCTGTCTGGCCTTAATCTCGAAATTCCAAAATTGTGGAATTCTCCTCTGACTATATCCATTTGATTATATTGTTTCATCATGATAGCTCAAAGATGGTGCCAGATTAGCTTGGCACTTTGAACTATCTTGGTCAATAACAGTATCAAAGCTACCTGCGGTTACGACAAGACGTGAACAAGGCTAATGTTTTCAGGTTCACAGGTTACATTTGTGATGCTGAACTGGTCATCAGTGGGCAGCTCCTAGATAAAGATGAAGAATGCGGATGTATGCGTGCGGCGAGATAAGCATCTCCCTGGACAGCTGAACTGCTAGGTTTCTGGATTTGTCGTTGGCTACATTGCGAAGTTGTCACTTGTACTCTCTTACAACCCCTCGTTCCTTCTCGTTCCTTCCCCCTCCCCCAGGCCCCCCCCCCCCCCTCAGCCCTCCCCCTCCCCCCAGCCCCCCTCCCCTTCCCCCAGGCCCCTCCCCTCCCCCCAGGCCCATCCCCTCCTCTCCCCTGTCCCCCGTCCCCCCCCCCCATCATCCCCCTCATCACTGGAATTGATCATTTCATTTTTCACTGATGTGTGTTTGAGTTACAGTTGCTGGCTAGCCAGACTATATACGCCCATGTGGTGGACTCGACCCTGGGAACTAACTCTGAGGACGTGGAAGACAAAGTGAAGCAATGGCGAATGCAGACAGGATCTACAGCCGTCCTGGGTACATACATGCACTTTACTCTCCTGGACGCCTGTCGTCCTTAATAAACAATATATTTTGTCTATAGCAGTGGTAACAGAATGACAGAAAGCAGCACTGAAATGAAAAATCCAAGCAGACAAACAAATAATACTTTAAGTGAAATCTTGACCCAAACATTTATTTTATTTTATCGGAGATGACTTTCTTTGGGCGTGGTTCACAAATGATTGTAAATATGGATCTAACAGAAGACAAATTATTTAGCCCCATGGCCACATTTCCACATTTTGGAAGTGTCACCAGCTGCAGGAGTGATAATTCAAGGGTAGTGCCAGATGAGCTTGGCGCCTTCAGGCGCCAAGCTCATCTGGCACTACCCTTGAATTATTGTGGTCAATTCATATACCGCTGTAGGGTGTTGGGGTTAAATGGGTTTAACTGGTTAACCCTTTGGTCATGTTTTACAGTGGTGACAGACAATATGATTGTTGAGCTTCGTGTGACTTGCGCCCACATCGTCATCCATTACAACCTTCCCAAGTCCAAGACGACCTTTGGAAATCGCCTCATTTGCATGCAGGACTTCTTTCAAGATGCCATCGGCGGGAAGACTACTGATGTGAGTTAACCCATGCAGTCCTGACATGACTTCAAGGTTAACGTCAAGCAATACCATTATAGTTCAGGGGTAAAGCTTGATATATATGCTTGATTATAAAAGCTTTTGCTCGTAACACCAACAAATATGCTTCCCCTGGAGTTTGTGTTCACTTTTGACACTTCCGATCACAAAAAGATAAGTAGCAAATTGTGTACATGTTTGTGTGTCTATTTGGAATAATATTTATAAATCATGTTGTAATTATCTTTTCTAAGCATGGTTTTTTTTTTTTTTTTTTTTGTTGGGACGTTCTCTTGACTGTTCACTGTATCTCAGGTTCCACACTATTCAGGTTTGCATTATCATAGCGTGAAACTGGTATTATAGTCATAATTATGTCAGCATTGATGTGTGTTTTTCTCTATTGATGTTGCTAGACTGACATTCGGCCGGTGTCGCACATCATAGTATCGGCGGAGGGTTTGGATCGGGACCGTCTGGAACAAATCCGCAGTCTGCGTGACTTCCTGGCTCGCAGTGGCGCCATCATTCCTGAGGGGTTGTCTGCCTTGCTGAAGGGCATGCATGAGGTCTGTGGCTCCGTTTATCTTCTTGGTCTTGCCAGTGAGCAGAAGGTCCTCAGGCCGATGTTGGCTGCTGTAGGCCCTCTGAGGACCTTTGCTTTCTTTGTTGGCAGCTAATTATCACGGAATTATCATGGTCGATCCACCTCCTGCTATAGTGCATCTGGGCTAAATGGTTTAGCCAACCTTTATAGCCCAGATGCACTATAGCAGGAGGTGGATCGACCATGATAATTCCGTGATAATTAGGTGCCAAGCTAATCTGGCACTACCCTTGAATTATCACAGTCGATCCATCTGCTGCAACTGGTACACAGTCATTAAGTGACAACTCCAAAATTTGTGAAAATGTGGCGTTTGGGTAAAATGTGTTAAGATTTGGGGTTAGAACTGAAAGAAGACGTGCTAGTTATTGGGCTTGAACACACAACAGGCCACAAGGAAGAAAATGAAAAATTCATAATACATCGTTTTCTTTTTCGCCAGGGTCTGAATGAAGATGACACTAAGAAGCTGTGTGGATACATCAGAGCTTTCGGCATTTGTGTGTAAGTATTGGTCTACTATTCAGCCATTTTTCCGTCGACCAGACAACATTACTGCATTCTCCTAGACATAATGTCATCCAGTAAGTATTGGAAATAGGAAATTTGCTGAAAGTATTTTTCTGTCTGCCCGACCGGATGACATCACATCTAGGAGACAATCCTAGCAGTAATTTCTTCAGGTAAGTACCGGAAAACGGAAATTTGCTAGATAAATTACAGTTTCTCACAACAAGGGTTGTCAGGTTAACCTGGCTTGAAGCTCTAGTTTTTAAGCTAGATACAGTTTTGTCATCTGGTGTAGTACCAGTTGCAGGAGATAGATTGACCGTGATAATTCAAGGGTAGTGCCAGATTAGCTTGGCACCCGTAGGCGTCAAGCTAATCTGGCACAACCATTGCATTATCATGGTCGATCAGTCTCCAGCTGCAGTGTATCAGATCAGGGGTAAATGGGTTAATTGTGCTGTTGTGTGATTTTTGAGTTTCCGGTTTAATAATAATAATAATAATAATGACGGTATTTATAATGCGCTTATCTTATAATAATTATAACTCTAAGCGTGCACTCACAACTCGCGCACGCATGTGCACGCTTTTGACAATGACTCGCGAGTGAGTCACGTACCACAAATACATTATGACAGTCAGCTTAGGGTGGGGAGTGTGGTGGCATTATAGTGCTAGAACTGTTGAAAGAGGTGAGTTTTGAGGGCAGACTGAAAGGAGGAGAGTGACCATTAAGCCATATCATACTGTCACGACTAGGGAGAGACGGACGAGAGTGAAAGTTAGAAGCAGAACCCCCAAATGTCCCGACTAAGGAGAGAAAGACAAGAGTGGAAGTTAGAAGTAGAAAAGAGGTAGAAGACGGATCGCATGTCATTGAGCGTCACTTAGTTTCTTATCATTTATATGCAGATGATACAGAATTGTACAAACACTCCCTTCGTGAACATGTCGATCAAATGGTGCAGTCTTTGGAGGCTTGTATTTGTGATGTTCAGAAGTGGACCACACAGAACAAGCTCCAGCTGAACAGTGACAAAACTGAGTCCCTCCGAATGATGTGCTCCTCTACGTGCAGTGCTGATCTACCTGAGTCAATGATGGTGGGCGAGAGTGCGACTTGGGTGTCATTTTTGACAACAGGCTGACAATGAAGGAACAAGTGAAGAAAGTTTGCCAGCTTGCCTTCATTGAACTCAGAAGGATCAGCACTGTTCGACATCTGCTGACTGTTGAAGTTACCAAAACACTTGTTACCTCCCTTGTGCTGTCCCGAATAGACTATTGCAATTCTCTTTTGTCCGGTGTTCCGCAAAATCTTCTTGACCAAATCCAGAGAGTCATGAACTGTGCTGCACGTCTGATTTTTCGTGTACCGAAACGTGAACACATTATGCCTCTACTAGCTAATTTGCACTGGCTGCCAGTTTCATACAGAATTCAGTATAAAGTCTGTGTTATTTGTTTCAACATCATCTCTGGTTCTGCCCCTCCTTACTTGTCTGATCTTGTCCAGCTGTATACACCGTCCCGCTCACTACGCTCTGCTTCAGACACTCGTGTTTTCCGTATCCCTAGATGTAATAAGGTCACTCAAGGTCATCGTGCATTTTCGTATTTTGGTCCCATTACATGGAACGCTCTCCCAGCTGATGTGCGTCACTCATCATCTCTTTCCATTTTCAAATCCAAGCTTAAAACACACCTTTTCTCTGTTGCATATACGTAAAGACCATTTTGTCTGCCGGCTCATCATGCGTGTGTGTGTGTGTGTGTGTGTGTGTGTGTGTGTGTGTGTGTGTGTGTGTGTGTGTGTGTGAGTGTGTGGTGTGAGTTTTTGCCCTTGTAAATTAATGTATATTTTTTGTTGTATGTGCTTGTTTGTGTATTCTGCTTCACTGTTTCATTACTGTGATTGTAAAGCGCCTAGAGCACCTTGGTGATTAGGCGCTATACAAATTACCTTTATTATTATTATTATTAAGAACCCTAGTGTCTTGCCTCAAGACAGGTTACAGCTCAACACAAGCAACACACCACATTTCCTTTAAGCGTACACTTAATCTTTATTATACTAACTATCCCTCTTCCCCCCTACCCAGCCTCCCCACCGACCCTTCCCCTCCCCAACCTCCCCTTCCCCTTCTGAATAAACAAAAGAAAAAAAAAAGAAAACAGAGTTAATACTACTTTCACAACATCAGCATTGCATCGAGTGGAGGAAAGTAGCACTTCCCCACGCTACGCCGCACTGTTGCTTCACAACAACAATAAAAGTCGGTTTACAGTCCTCAGTGCTGAGGGCTAAAAAAACATCATTTACAACATAACTGTTCATACACAGGAATCAAGGAACTACACCAAGGCAGAGTGAGTAATGGATAGGTGCACTGTGGTGAGTCGACGAACGCCTGTGGATCCCTCCCGTCCGGCTTCCTTTGACGGTCGTTCAGCTTCGCGGGTCTTCCTTCTCTCTCTCTCTCTCTCTCTGTTTCCCTGGCGCTTGGTCTGGCCGCAGTGGTGACACGGTGGCTTCAGCAGTATAGGTGACCACGTTCATCCCCCGCCGACGCCCGGTCCAGCGTGGCGTGGTTGGTCCAGATGCACATCGGCTCTCCAACCGGTCCCGACCCCGAACGTCAATGCAAAACAAAAGCAGGAGCCTAAACGGCCCCGTAAGTAACGTAAACCAGTGGGTCCTTAAAACCAGCTAACCTCCCATACCCACCCTGCTTGGTTTACAAAAACACTACCACTAACCGTTCAAGTTCTTGACCCTCACCCATGTGACACGTGCTTTCCAAACCATTTCAAAATGACATAAAAATTTCTAAAAGTCTCTGCACTTCCACAACAAACCAATACAACATTTCGCTAACCAATTTAAAATAACTAATATTAATAATTAAATAGAACCAACCAATAACATCAAACATTACTCCCCCTTTGCCCATCGAGTTTCCCCCCCCCCCACCCCCCCCCTTTCCTACCCATGATACTTCTAGACCTAAAACATAGTACAAACACCCATAACAAATATGACAAAACATCCGCACGCGGGATTTTTAAGCACTCGCCTCCTCTGCGACTCGTCACAACGCCGCCACCCGTAGGCAAAACAACCCCAGTCTCTGGCCACCAATGGCCCCAGGACTGGACCGGCGCTGTGTCACTGACTCCCAACAGTCAGCTAGGCAGGACAACTTGGTCCAACCAAGTACAGCTGCTAACTAAAATGTCCTCCCCTTGCTCCCGACAAGGTAAACTCGGCAGTGAACACACTGCCGCATTCAACTAGCGCGCCCCGCACGTGCAAAACAAAGAACACTAGCCCGTCTCTACCAACTTGTAAACACCTCACTATTCCTGCGTGACCGGTGCTTCGGCAACTTTCGACTACCTCTATCAAAACAGTCACTAACCGTGACACATACCGAGGCTAAAAGCTTCAAATTTGTACACTGCCATATGCAAGCTACTTAATAGTACTTACAGATAAGGATTTAGACCAGTGGCTTTAGTTCAAGGGTGGTGCCAGAATAGCTTGGCGCCTAGAGGCGCCAAGCTATTCTGGCACTATCCTTGAACTATTTTAGTCACACTTATTTCACACCGAATGATAAGGGTTAAGAGACTTTAGTATGTGTTGCAGGATGCAAGGTGTATGTATGTTGGTATGTCATTTGTAAGGCGCCTAGAGCTTTTCTATCGAAAGTATAGGCGCCTTAACAATATACATTCTTATTATTAGTGTGTGTTTTATCTGTGATTTTGACCGTATGGCTTGAAGCCGTAAAGTCCAAATTCACAGAACAACAGCAGTGTACCAGGTGTCTGTTGCGTGTTACAGAAACAAGACTCAATGTCCAGACCGACACCTGGTATTACCTGTGGACAGTGTGAAGGATTGTGGGACAGAAACATGGCCACCAGACACGGGAGAGGTCAAGGTCAGTCAACAGCTATTTACGTCTGCCTGCAAGTTGCTATGTTTACTTTGTTTGTTTCTTGGGGTTTTTTTTTTTTTTTTATGTTGCATATATCAATAGTGAGATATAATTTCCCTTACGTATTTTGAAATTGCAGCAATTTTTTACTTGTTTTGTAAACTATGATCAGCATGAAGGTGCAGCTTCCTTGCCATCTCTACCGGGGTTATTTTGCCTGCTAGACCGACTGGCGAATACATTCAATACTCTGTCTGTTTGGTTTTTTTTTTCACATGCTGTGCAGGCACTTCTGAGAAGAATCTTGCTGCTGTCGGGACATAAACCTATTTAATCCCATGGCCACATTTCCCAAATTTTGGAGGTCAGGGTGTTAACTAACGACTATGTACCATTTGCAGGAGACGGATTGACCATGATAATTCAAGGGTAGTGCCAGATTAGCGTGGCGCCTTCAGGCGCCAAGCTAATCTGGCACTACCCTATAAATTATCATGATCAATACATCTCCTGCTGTAGGGATCCGGGGCTAAAAGGGTTAAGTAGTTTAATATAATCAATAGTGAGTAAATGTACTGAGCCATCCATCATTTGTCCCCTGCCTGTCGTTCATGTCTTTATTTTACTGTGCTGGAGTGTTGAGTCTTGATCGTAAAGATGTTGGTGCTGGTGTGTGATTGTGGGTCTTACGGCGTAAACTGCACAACCCAGAAGCACAGATCAGCCCACATTTATTATTCGGTGTTTCAGATTCGCGTGAATCACGTCCTGAGTGCCAACCACTACCATGTGAGAATCCTGGAGCACCGTGTTGTCGGCCATCCGCCACGCGATTTCCGCGGCGTGTTCACCAAGATGATGATGGAGATGTCCCAGTTCCTCCTCAAACCAGCCAACCAGTGTCCCTATGCGCTGGAGCAAGGTACTGTGAACTTTGGATTTGCAATGCTGTTACGTTTGTGGTTGTGTTATTCTTTGAGAGCATGTGTGTGTTAATCATAGGAAAGATCCGATATTCATTGGAGTTATTTTGGATAAGAATTACGTACCTTTTTAGTAGGTTTCCTTTTTGTTTTTCACGGAGAATTGCAATCGATTTTTGTTGTGACGCATAGTTTCGCTACAGTGTTGTAAAGTTTGACCTACATTAGACTGGAAGGTTCAAGCATGGTCGCGATCTTTCTACTGCACGGAGAATTGCTATTGATTTTTGTTGTGACGCGTAGTTTCTCTACAGTGTTGTAAAGTTTGACCTACATTAGACTGGAAGGTTCAAGCAGGGTCGCGATCTTTCTAGTGACCTCCGATATGACGTCAAAGTTGTCAGCTACATTTCGCAACGTTTTATCAACTACACCTAGACGTTAGTAGAAACTTGTGGATTGATCTGGAGTATTCTTTTTAATGAATATTAATGAGTTTTGGTTACGTTTTCTCTTCTGATTGGTTGAGTTGTGTGAATTTGCTGGATTGTTCTGGATTATCTGTAATAGTATAAAAGACTGTGTTAGGAAATATGTGGGTACATTGTATGATAGACGCAGCGTGTCAAAAGTGTTGGTTCATTTTACAGGAGGCAGTGTATCAGTGTTGGTGCATTTATGGATGCATTGTGCAGAGATTGCATCGCTGCAATAAAATATTGTTGGAACTGTTACTCCAGTGTGGTCTACAACCTTGTGCCACGTGTGACGAGTTGCAGCTGAGTGAAGTTTCTTTACAAGAACCCTACCTTGTGCGGGCCAACTAAGGCCCATGTCACCCGAGGACCTTTTGCTCAATAGGCATAGGCATCCCCGTGAGAGCCAGAGATGTGCGTGTTTTAACCGCTACCTTGGTATAGTGGACCTATGTAATACTGAGGCTGACCTGTGTTACAGTTTGTTACAAGAAAAAAAATGAAAATTGTAATAAGTAATGCCTACAGTGAAGTCGTGTCCTCTCAAAACGCTTTGTTATATCTCACTTTTGTTATTTGTGAATTTGTTGTGGTGATGATTAGTGCGTGTTTGTATGTGATAGGATGGGGTAGTTGTTGATTTTGAAAGCAAGTTGAATAACTGGTGCCATACTGATATTAACCCTTTGAGCCCCAAGGTCCCATTTCTCAAATTTTGGAGGTGTTGCCTAATGACTTATGTACCAGTTGCAGGAGATGGATTGACCATGATAATTCAAGGGTAGTGCCAGATTAGCTTGGCGCCTGAAGGCGCCAAGCTAATCTGGCACCACCCTTGAATTATCATGGTCATTCCATCTCCTGCTGTAGGGACTCGGGGCTAAATGGGTTAAAAGTTGGCTTCTAAAGATATTCTTGAACTCATCTGAGTCTCATTCCAAAGTGTATCTGCCCATAATGCCAGTATCAGTATTGATTTGTGAGTGTTTAACTTGAATCATGTTACAGGCCGGAGGTACTTGGCTGCAGTGCGAGACAAAGATGGGGCTTTCCACAGGTAATGTGTTGTGGAAGTAGACAGTTTGTGGAAATTGATCAAAACTACATGTGTTTTGATGAAAACAGTGGATTAAAACACAGATTAACATGCCATGTCACACGTTTTTGAATCCACTGTTTTTTGCTAGGATTTGAGTGATTTTGACCCATTTATGATTTCTAAATGTCAAATTTGACTTTGCTTGATGTGAAATCTATAAAAGTTGTGTAATTTCATCCGTCTGTGAAATGCTTAAAAAGTTACATCTGTAGTATTTGTGACTTCAAAATATGACGTACATTTAATGTTGAAGTATCTGTGTTTTGTGATGCGAGCATTTGAGTGTTCCTCTTGCAGAGTGCGCGTGTTGACAACACTGAGCTCCAGGCTGAAGAACAAAGCCACAAAAATCCAGGTACTGTCCGCATGCTTTGTATTTGTCTATAGTGACTTATCCCTTACCCCACAAAACATTTATAGACACAGCTGGAGCTTATCTCTTTCATTAGCCCCTGCGGATGTGGGGGGCTCATGAGGATATATGCCTCTTGCAGATCATGAAGATCTACAATGCAATACAATACAATAATACTTTATTACCCCCCTCCCGCCCCCCCCCCCCCCCCCCCCCCCCCCTCTACCGAGGGAAAATTTGGGTACAGCGGTAACATACACGAAGAAACAAGAATAAAAGATCTATGCCTTTTGCAGGTTTCATCCATGTTTGTTTGCTTCAGACAGCCAGGTGAAGGTGAATCTGTCTTTGCTTTCAAGACTTAGGTTTCTAGCCGTCAAAGTTTTCATAATTAGTATTGAACATTTGATTCCGTCTACAGGTGCAGTACGTGGACAAGGGACCCACAGACATGGTGGATATGGAGCAGCTGTTGAAACTTCCCCCTCACCTGCAGCAGGTGCCCCCTCAGGTAACAACTCCACACCCAACACTTTTTCTCTCATCATGCATATTGTGCATACAGCCGGTGATGTTTATGGTACTCTAACCCCAGCTGTTATGCGCAGTGAGTCCAGTGTTTTCCTGGAGAACAGCGCTATTCAAGAACTATGTATTATTATTATTATTATTATTTTATAGTACCGATGGCTGCACACACAAGCAGGCTAAACAGTTGACTGGTGTTTGTAAATGTACACACAGTGCAGAGGAGTCATTTGAATCCGAGTCGCCAGTGCTACCGCATAGTGCTGCCGCTGTAGCCAAAGATTCACCTTCAGGACCTGACTATGTAACATGGTCATTATCATTGTGATGGTCACCATCATCAGCTGGAATAATGTAGTTTTAAGTCATTTAACCCTGTCGTACTTCAACAGGGGATGGATCAACAATGATAATTGATTTGCCAGATTTGCTTTTTGCCTGATGGTGCCAGGATCTGTAACTAAAACCTCCATGGAGAAAAAAACAGGATTAGAAAAGACAGTTACAACACAATTTATCAATACTTTTCCAAAATCGACATGCAAACAAATATTTGAAAAACTTGAAATACTTAAGTAAAATCCGTAATATTAACCCATTCAGCCCTGACGCACTACAGTAGGAGATGGGTCGACCATGATAATTCAAGGGTAGTGCCAGATTAGCTTGGCGCCGCAACAGGCGCCAAGCTAATCTGGCACTACCCTTGAATTATCATGGTCGATCCATCTCCTGCAACAGGTACATAGTCGTTGGATGACGCCTCCGAAATCTGGGAAATATGTGCCTCGGGCTGAATGAGTTAATAAATAGTTTTCTGTCTTTTTCTAAGAGGGCTTCTTTCTCCGTTAGGACATTCTCGGCATTTGACGCGCATGGCCGTCACCTTTGTGGTCCAGATTATGCACTCTCTGGCTACCCTTGTTTTGTTTCAGGCCGTGGAGGTGTACGTGTGTCGGATCAAACCTGTGGATGGGGACACTGACTGGACACAGAGGGTGAGCCCCGCGGTCAACCCCTCGGCTGTCGGTAGCGGTTCTTGTCGCGATGATTCCAGCCGCAGTCATCGCAACCAAAACCGCTACCAACAGCGAGAGGGTTAAGCCATCTTGCTGTCAGTAGCTTCGTCTTTTGTTTCCTCAAAACACATTACCGATGACATGACTAACTGGAAATAGTCTACTTGCTTACCAATTTTAGCCTAAGACCCAAAGGGTCCCCCCAGGAGGCTCTCGGGGATCCCTGATAGGGACGAGAGAGCTTTCGGGGATCCCTAACAGGGACGAGAGTAGCCTCCCCTGCCCATCCGGTCAGGCGCCCGGTGGTGTCTCCTTTAGCCAGTTGTCTACTTCGCTGTTAGCGTTCGGACGCTTTTACCTGAGCCTCTGACCCTTGGAAAGACTGTGTACGGTTCGACCGTCCCTTACCGGCCTGCCTTCGCCTAGCCTCTCGTCTACCGCTTCTGGCGTGGCCTCCGTCTTCTCTGCTAGCCCTCGTCTGTGCCTCGTGCTCTTGGCTGGCCCAGGAACCTTCTAGGCTCCCGTCGTCGTCTCCCTGCCTTTCCGCCATGGACAGGTAAAGTCTCGGCCGTTTCCGACGTCTCGCCTGGCTGGGTCGGACGTCGGGCTTCGCTCGAGCTACTGTTGGTTTCTCTCCGCATTTCACGGTGAGTTTCGAGTGTTTCTTGATTTCAAAGCTTTATATGGCGGGGTTCGTTACCCGCCCCCGGTCGCCTTTCATGTTTGGGTATGGGCTGCAGTTATCTAGTGCGCCTCTCCCCAGTACGTCGACCTCCAGTGACCTACTGTCTGGTACTTTGTGCTTCGTCACTCTGCCGTTCCGCCATGGAAAGGTGGAGTATCGGCCACTTCCTACGTCTCGCCTGGCTGGGCCGGACGTCGGGCTGCGCTCGAGCTCCTGTTTGTCTTTGCATTCACCGTCAGTTTCGCGTGTCTCTTAATTTTCGAAGCCTTAAATGGCGGGGTTTGTTACCCGCCGCCGGTCGCCTTTCATGTTTGGGTTTGGGTTGCAGTTGCCAAGTGCGCCTCTTCCCCGTTCGGCGACTTCCAGTGACCTAGTGTCCGGTGCTTTGTGCTTCGTCCCTCTGCAGTTCCGCCATGTAAAGGTAAAGTCTTGTCCGCTACATACGTCTCCCCCGGCGGGGCCGGACGTCGTGCTTGGCTCGGACTTCTGTTTGTTTTCTCTCCGCATTTAACGGTGAGTTTTGCTCGTTAATTCGGAGCTTTATCTGGCGGCGTTAGTTGCCCGCCGCCCGTCACCTTTCATGTATGGGTATGTGTTGCAGTACCAAGTGCGTTGCTGCCCAGGACGGCGGCTTCCAGTGGCCTGGTGTCCGCCATACTGTAGACCGGGTGCCACCTGCTCCTCTGTCATCGGCTGCGCTGGCTGCCCTGCTTGACTGGAGGTTCTTGGTCTCTACTCCGGTGTTCCACCGCCGAGCGACCCGCGACTTCCGCCTCCTTGGGACCTTCCGCGGCACGGCGGAATTGTTCCAGCTGCCCTCGGACATGGGATAGCCACTCCTCTCGTCCCTGGTAAGTTTGTAGCTTATTCATAGACGCGTTAAGCCCGCTGACTCCTCCGGCGAGTCGCCAAGCTGGCTACGTGCCCCCCTCCCGTAAAAAGGAGCCCCGGGCACCGCGACCATGTCGCCTTAGTTCACGCGTCGGCCCCTCGGCCAAACCTCAAGCCCGCTGACTCCTCCGGCGAGTCGCCAAGCCGGCTACGTGCCCCCCTCCTTGAGCCCCGGGCACCGCGACCTTGGTCGCTAATTAGTTAAGCGTCGGCCTTTGGCCCTTCTTCTAAGCCCGCTGACTCCTCCGGCGAGTCGCCTAGCTGGCTACGTGCCCCCCTCCTTGAGCCCCGGGCACCGCGACCTTGTCGCCTGTTACATACAAAAAAAAAAAAAAAAAAAAAAAAAAAAAAAAAAAAGAAGAAGTTGACGCTTGGCCTCGCGGCCCCTCTTGAGCCCGCTGACTCCTCCGGCGAGTCGCCAAGCCGGCTACGTGCCCCCCTCCATGAGCCCCGGGCACCGCGACCTTGTCGCTAATTAGCTTAAGCACCGGCCTTCGGCCCATCTAAGCCCGCTGACTCCTCCGGCGAGTCGCCTAGCTGGCTATGCTGACTCCGCCGTCGAGTCCCCAGCCAGCTTCGTGCCCCCTACTTGAGCTTCGCGCACTGCGTCTGGATCGGCCTTCGTGTACCTCGGGACTTCAGGCCGTTTCCCCTGGCGCCTACGGCCTTCCACGTTTCACCGGTTCTCGTCTGTTCACCGAAGTGAAGCTACGTCGCGCTGTTAGCGCTTGGTTGGGTGCCCCTAGGGGTACACCCAGTGCAGTGGGGTTCGACTTCCTCGCCCTCGTCGCCTGGATAGTTGCGGCGCCCGACGGTCGTCGCCCGCCCCTCGACTCCCTCCGGGGTCCCTGTCGACCTTTGCCTGGTGCGGCGCTGTCGTTCTCCTCGGGACATCCTCTTCCCCGCTCCCTGCACCCTTCGCCTCCGGCGTATCCCCGACCCTCTCCGGGGGATGACTCGGCGTCCTGCGTTCATCTCTGGCCTGCTGGCGTCTTAGCCTTCGGCTCCCCGGTTCGCTGGCCTCTCGCTCCCTTCGTGCTCGCGGCCTCCGGTGGTTCCGCCGGCGCCCGTGCTTGCGGCAACCCTTCCCAGCTCTAGCGGATCTTCCGCGTGGCTTCGAACCCTCCGCCCCTTGCCTTCCTTCGTTCGTGGCGGCCTGGCTCCTTCTTGACCATCTCCCCTGATGCGACGTCGCAGCTCTACCGTGCTCCTGTGGGTACCCGCGCCCGTCGGCCCTGCCTGGCAGTCTCTGAAGGAACCCTTCTAGGCCTGTGGGCCCAACGCCACCCTTGTGGATTGGGTTCCCGCCCTTTCGGACCAAGGCCCTCGCCCTTCGCGCGCAGGTCTCCGCTCTTCTTTGGGAAGTTGCGATGCTGCTCATCGCTCGGCACGGCTCCCCCGCCTCGGACCCTTTGCGTCGCCTTCAGCCCTTGGTTGTCGCCGCCAGCCTGGACCTACCCGTTGCTTCTACGCGTCCCCATGCCTCCCGCCCCCGCCTTTGTCTTCGCTTGCCGTCGACGGGACCGTTTCCAGCTCGGCCTCCTTGGTGTGGTCTCCCCTCAGCCCTGGGTCCTTGCGTGGATCGTGGATGCCTTGGTTGCCCGGGACCTTCGATCTTCCGCCAGCCATTCTCCTCCTTGGTCGACCTGCTTCTGCGGTATCAGTCGGTGGTTCCTCCTCGTAGGGCAGGGATGCTCTCCTCCTCCGGTTGCTCGCCTGGTCGCCCTGGTCAGCGCCTACGGTCCGATCTCTCGCCCTCGCCGTCTGTTCACCGGGGAATGGTTTTGGTGACCGTCCGCAACTTGGTGCGTCTTCACGAGCCTCGGATCCAGTCCTTGCCGTTCTAGCCCGTGGGTGGCTGCGGGCGCGGCGGTCCCCTCCTGACTGCGGCTCCAGCTCCTCCTCCTGATGAGTGCAGCGGCTGATCTCCTTCCCTCGGTCTTCTGTACTCCGCCTCTGGAGGCTGTCCTCCGGCGATCTCTCTACCCTGGTGCCGATCTCCCCTGTGCTGCGCCACATCGGCTTCGCTGGACGGACATTCTTAGCTCGGCTCCCGGATCCCCCCTGACCTCGCCACTGCCCCTCTCTCTCTGCGTGATTGCCGGTCTCGACGGTTGGGGCGCTCTTCTTCTCCCGAATTCCGCTCGTCGGCCGGCCGCTGGCCCGCGAACCTGACTTCGCGGCACGTCAACCCGCTGGACTGGTTGCAGTTGGCCGGCCCTCTGCGCTTGGCGATACGATCTTGGACACAGGACCTCCTCGTCCTTCCGACAACCCCTCTTCGTGGCTTGCCTTCAGACGCAGGAGGAACCCGCTCTCCCGACTTCTGCTTCCTCCTCTATCGCCCCCTTCGCTGGTGCGCGGACAGCGACTTCTCCCTCCCAGACCGCCTCAGTCCAGGTCTCCTGTTCGTACTGGCAGACTACCTCTTGCGACGGAGGCAGCTTCTTCACTCGGATTGCGCCCTACGCTGGGACATCCTTCGCTGGTTCTGCGCTCGTTGGGAGACTCCCCCCTTGTCCTCTTCGCCACGAAGTGGACCCTCCGGCTTCCCTCTTCATCTCCCCGTTCCCGACCTCTGGCCTGGGCAGTCGATGCGCTTGACCCCTTGGGACGGTCTGGTCCTTTACACCTACCCTCCGGCGGTCCTGGTCCTCAAGTCCTGCTCAGCCTCCGGGGATGCAACGCAGTCCTTCTCCGGGTAGCCGTTCTCCCGGACCGGATCGTGGACTTCCGACCTTCTCAGTCTCGCCACGGGCTCACCCTCCCTCTTCCCACCCCCCGCACGATGCTCGAGCAGCGCCGACAGCCGCTCTTCCACCCCTGCCGTGAGCGACTTCTCCTACACGCCTGGCGATTGTGCGGCAAGCTCTGTCTGCTGGAGGCTTCTCGAGTGCGACAGCGGACGCTATCGCTTCAGCCCGCAGTCCTACCAGACGTGTCTACGAGGGAAAGTGGCGTGCTTCGTGCCTGGTGCTCTGACCCCGCCGCCTCTCCACCGTCGGCCTGACGTCTCCTCAGCTCGCGGACTTCTTCTCTGGCTCGTCCAAGACCAAGGTTGGCTCCCCTCTGGGGCAGCTGCTTCCCCTCTTGATCGCCGACGCCTACCGTCACCTCGGCCGTCCCGACCCAGCGCCTGCAAGGACCTGCCCGACCTTATGGCGCGTTTCGGCGTGCAGCGTCCGGTCTTCCTCTCCCTTGGCCCGCGCTGGGACCTCCCTGGTCCTCCCCTGACTGACTTCGGACCGTTAAAACCGCTCCATCTGGCCCGCTTCGCTGACGTGACTCGGAGGCCTGCTTCCTGATGGCCCTCGCCACGGCGCCCCGCGTCAGCGAGCTCCACACGCCCTCGTCTCGCCCCACCGGCCTGCAGTTCCGAGTGGATGGCTCCGTGCAGCTACTCCCGGATCCTTCCTTCTCGCTCAGCCTAGGTCTCCCTTGACAGCGCCTCCGGCCCTCGCCGCTCGGCCGCTTACACGACCCGGTTCCTCGGGGCACTCCGCAGCAAGATCCGGGACAGGCACTTCGTATCTACCTGCTCCAAGTCCGTGCGGAGGGGACGGTCTCGTCCCTTGCCGCCGACCGCTGGCAGAACCGGCTTCTCAGCCCAAACGTTCTCCTTCTCGCTCCGCTGGGTATTCCGGTCCGCCTATCGCGACCTCTCCCCACAGGGAGCCGGGGCACTGAAGATCCGCGCCCATGGAACGCGCGCTAGGGCCGCATGTCTCGCCTTCGCCGCGCCGGTGTGGTTAAGGACACTGTGGCGGCGGTGGGGTGGCGGGACGGATCTACCATTGCCGCTTCTACTCCCGCGCCCTGACAGTCCAGCGCGACAACCTTACGCTGGTGGGCAACTTCTGCGGCGCAACACTCCCTCCAGGCGCCCTCGGCGCTTAGGCGGCACTTCGCTAAAATTGTCGGGAGTGGGTGATCAGGAGTGACGGGCCGTCTTCGTCCCTGAAGAGGTTTCTAAAAGGGATTGTGCGGCACCCTCCTCCTCTTTGCCATTCTTCCAGTTAGTCATGTCATCGGTAATGTGTTTTGAGGAAACAAATTAATTTTTCTCTAAAATGTATTTTTTCGAAAAATACTTACCGATGACATGACTCGGAGGTCCCTCCCTCCTCCCCGCTTGTCGCTGGTAACTCCGTAGACAACTGGCTAAAGGAGACACCACCGGGCGCCTGACCGGATGGGCAGGGGAGGCTACTCTTGTCCCTGTTAGGGATCCCCGAAAGCTCTCTCGTCCCTATCAGGGATCCCCGAGAGCCTCCTGGGGGGACCCTTTGGGTCTTAGGCTAAAATTGGTAAGTAAGTAGACTATTTCCAGTTAGTCATGTCATCGGTAAGTATTTTTCGAAAAAATACATTTTAGAGAAAAATTAATGTTGATGCGATTCTTGCTGGAATCACTTTGATTAAGAAAGGACCACCGACAGCCAAAGTGGTAATACTTAACCTCTATCATACTGAGGCTAAAAGCTTCACATTTCTACACTGCCGTATGCAAGCTACATTATAGTGCAGATAAGGATATAGACCAATGGCTTTAGTTCAAAGGTGGTGCCAGAATAGCTTGGCGCCTCTGGCGCCTAGAGGCGCCAAGCTATTCTGGCACTACCCTTGAACTATTTTAGTCAAACTTATTTCACACACTGGTGTATTCCGAGTGATAAGGGCTAAGTTATGACTGTCGTTTTGTGAATCTAGCCAAAGAGTCGAAGGAACTGAGTGCCGTTGTATCAGAAAAAAATGTGAAGGGTCTCCGACTAGTCACATAAGTTTGATGTGTGTTCCCACGTTTTGTTCTGTGTGTAGCTACATTGAACTTGGGGTATGACAAAATGGCAAATCTGTTCATTGATCCAACAATTTTTATAAGCAAAGTCGGTCGCATCTAAGAAAGGGTGTAATGGGGACCTCTGATGTTGTTATGTCCAGATTTAATCATATCCAACCTCCTAAGTTTTATGTGGATTGACACATTTTGGTCACGTTAACCCATTGCGTGTCGGTTGCGGTTTCAGTCATGATGATTCCTGTAGGAATTGTGACTAAAACTGCTACCGACGCGCAGAGGGTTAATAACTATGAGGGGTGACTTGTTTGATGTGCCTGCCATGTTGACTGTTGCAGTCGGATGATTTCGTAAAGGAACAAATTTCCAACAAGGAGCTGATGGGTACTGTAGTGCTGAGGTGAGTGAGAGAATATTTCTGTATTTTTCATCTGTATTTTTCATCTGTATAGATAGAGAAGAACCCAGCTTAGAAAGAAACACACTTAGAAAAGACAGTTACAACACAGTTGTGGTTAACTGTCTTTTCTAAGTGCATTTCTTAATTGTGTTGTAACTGTCTTTTTTAAGCATGTTTTTTTCCGCGTTGGGTTCTTCACTGCATTTGACACACTTTGCAGTCACCTTTTTTATCTGGATTTGAATAGATAGCATGTGTTATAATTAGTATACATGATTGTATACTGTTATTGTAAACCATTCTTTGGCGTCTATTTTTAGAATGCGCAACACACTGTGGCTGGATCCGTTGTCACAGCAGACCACTCTCCCGACCTTAAAAACACAGGTCGTCACCATGATTCTTCGTAACGAGCTGCTCAAACGTGGCATGGCCAACGACAACCCTGATGTGAGTTCTTTTTCATGATACCTTTCCAAATAAAGGGCTGCGGGCATGAATATAATATGGTCATTGTTAGGTCTGACGATCATCACCTTACAAAAGCACACCTCGTTTCACATGCTGCGGGCATGAATATAATATGGTCATTGTTAGGTCTGACGATCATCACCTTACAAAAGCACACCTCGTTTCACATTCATCACTTTTATTCATCACGACGGGGGTTCTTTCTCCGGGTACTTCGGTTCTTCCACCCCCCACACTTTGGTACCGGTTTCAGGCCACTTTACAAATTTCAAATACAAGCGATAAAAAATCTCTGTAACTTCAGTAGCTGAACTGGTCCTTCGTCTGTCTTGTACTGTGTTTGTCTTAAATGGCGTAAATCCGTGACTGTTATGTGAGTGTGCGTGTTGGGTTTCAGTTTGCGGCGCTTTGAGTCGATTTGCCCAAAAATTGAGAAAAAGCGCCTATATAATAACGGTATTATTATTATTATTATTATTATTATTAGACAGTAAAGCGATTTTCCACTTTTAAAATATTGACAACAGATTGAGGGACTGTTCTCTTAAGACTCACAGCTTTGGGAGATTGATCGGCCATGATAGTTAAAGGATAGTGCCAGCTGAGCTTGACGCCCTAAGGTTCAAGCTAATCGGGCACTACCCTTCAACAATCAGTCTCCAGTAGTAGTGCCTGATGGCTGAATGCGTCATAGAACTTGGAAAGACAGGAATAGTGGAACAAATAAAGTCTTGACTTACTTGACCTAGATGTAGCTTTGTTTAACCAATTTGGCCCCGACACACCACAGCAGGAGACGGATCAACAACGATAGTGCCAGATTAGCTTGGCGCCATCAGGACCAAGCCTATCTGGCACTACCCTTGAATTAACCATGACAATTTAAGGGTAGTGTCAGATTAGCTTGGCCCGATCAGGAGCCAAGCTAATCTGGCACTACCCTTGAATTATTATGCTTGATCCATCGTCAGCAACTGGTGCATTGTGGCGCCTATGGGCGCCGAGCTATTCTGGCATCACCCTTGAACTATCATGGTCAATCTGTGTCCTATAGTGCACTGCAGTCATACAGGACAAAGACAAAATTTGGGGATTTCAGTTTTGAGGTACTATGGTTCAATCAACAATAACAGACCCAGGCTCCTAGGCCTGTTGTGCAGTGGTGAGAGTCAGAATAAAACTGGTTGTGAGTGCTTTTGTGTTTTGTGAACAGCACATCAAGAACCTGTACCAGCTGTGCGAAGGAAACATCAACATTCCCCCCAACCTCCTTCACAAATACCTCTCTCTGCCTGTGTGAGTACCAGCGCTGATGTTCACTGAGAGAGAGAGAGAGATTGTGTGTGTGTGTGTGTGTGTGTGTGTGTGTGGTGTGTGTGTGTGTGTGTGTGCTGTTGTGTGCTGTTGTGTGCTGTTGTGTGCATGCAATGCAAGCATACATGCTTTTGTGTGTTCTTTTCTTGTACACTTTCGGCAAAGTGGTTTGAGGCAAGGGATGAGTGATAAACATATTTTAAATGGAGGGAAAGAAGACTGAATGCGTGGGTGGGGGTTGGTGTCGGTGGTAGCTGAAGTACTGAGTATGACTAGGAGGGGGAATTCCCGACTGTGGAATGCTATGATGAGAGAAGGAGATTGAGAGAGAGATAGATGGTGGGAAAGTCTGGACGGAGTGAGTGCGTAGGCGAGGATGAGAGCCGATTGGGTGGGAGGAGTGAGAGTGTGCGGGAGGTAGATGCGTGGGCGGTACAGGGGTGACTAGGGAATGGTACCGAGAAGTACACCATACACCGAGAGTCTTTCTGCTAGGGCAGCAGCCGCAAGCGACAGCTAGAATTTGAAATGGCTCCCAAATCTGCGAGAAAAAAGGCCTTGCTGGAAAATAGTGAGATGGACCATATTTTCAGTGACTGGGGCCTCGACGAAGAAGTGCAGAGTGCGCTGATCAGGGAAAAGTTCATCTCCAGGCGAGCACTACTACTAATGTCTGACAAAGACATAGACGCTCTGGCACTGAAACATGGGGACAGAGCAGTGCTCCGTGCAGCGGTGGCCAAATTCCAGGTGGACATCGGGAGTGGCCCACTGTGCGGCAGACTGGGAGTGGTAGCAGACAACAGCGGCAGTAGAGCGCCAAAGTGCCTGCAGGACGCCATATACAGTACACACGACAGCAGTGCCGGACTGGATGAACTGTTGCGCGACAGCCTGAACGTCAGGTCAACAGTAGCGGGGTATTGTGGCAGCAAAAGGATAGTAGACATTCTGTCTTTAGCAGCAGCGGCAGAGGAAGAAGTGGCATTTGGGGGAGGTGTCACTATAAAGGTGAACACCAAACTTTCTTGGTTGGACAAAGTCTCCCCCGCCCATTGGATAGTGGCAAACAGCCGTATTATGGCGCCCTTATGGACAAACCCACACCGGGTTTCACGCCACACTCCTACCTCAAGTACTCGGTGATGGTGGGGGAGCTGGCGGCCAGATACACCTTGCAAAGTGTCTTGCTGTTCGACGATGAGTATTGTCAGCGGCAAGCAGCCAAAGCATTCCAGTGGGGCACGGACGCCCCACACCTGTCCATGGTGGTGCTGTGCGACCGTACTGCGCAATCAGTGATGCCCGCTGGCTCACCTGCACGCAGAACAGGAGGAGGGACGGCTGGACTGCGCCCACAACGCCCCATCGGCCCCTTTGACAGGGAAGTGTGCCTGCAGTACAACAGAGGATACTGCACCTACGGCACACGCTGCCAGCTGGACCATGTGTGTCCCACCTGTGGAAGAGATCACCCGGCGCGGGAACATTGTGACACACCTGCAGCAGCAGCAGGTGGCAAACACGGGACAGCCTAGGACACAGCGCAGCAGGTTGCACAAGGCGAGGTAGGCCCCACCCATTCTAGCACTTCTTACCATAGCCCTTATCCTGCACTAAGTCCATATGACTGTCAACTGTTAGGTTCTGGAGCGTCCATTAGTGCAAAGCTTTCAGTGTGGCAAGACGAACTAGCTTCTGATAAAGACAAAAACTTTCTCCTTGAAGGTATCAAACATGGGTTTTATATCATGGACAAACATCAGACTGTTAGATCTGTAGAGCAAAAAAAAATCACATCTGCCTTAAAAAACAGAGTAGCTGTAGAAAAGGAGCTCATCGATCAGATAAACAAAGGTCATTATATGTAGCATCTCAAAAACCAACCGTAATTAGTGCTTTGGCAGCGATCCCAAAAGACGACAATAGCATACGCCTGATACATGACGGCAGCAAGCCTGTAGAACATGCAATGAACGATTGCTTAGTCCCAGAGACAGTAAAATTCCAGACTCTAGCGGACGAGTGTGGACTAGCCAAGTCCGGCTACTGGTGTGCAAAAGTTGCCCTTAAGGCGGCATACCGATCTGTGTGTATCCATCCAGATAATTACCAAGTCACAGGCCTAAAATGGATGTTTACCGGCGAGCAGAAGCCTACATACCTGTTCGATAGTAGGCTACCCTTTGGTAGTAATGTGGGCCCTTCGCACTTTCACAGACTCTCAGGCAGTTTGCAGATGTATGATACGGCGCAGCATGACAGAGATTGTAGCGTATATTGACGATTTCTTCATAGAAGCTAAGTCCAAAGAGGAATGCACTTTAATGATGATGGCGCTCATTGCCCTTTTACATAGATTAGGGTTCAATATTAGCTGGCCTAAGGTGGTGGGGCCTACACAAACCATTACATTTATTTCATCAAAAACATTACCGATGACATGACAAATGGGAGTGTCTACTACTTGCTCAATTCTAGCCTACGAACCCGTTGTGTTATCACACAACCCGGGAGGCATTCGGGGAACCCCCAGAGGGGCCGAGAGTTGTCTCCCGATCCTGCCTATCCGGTTCCGAGTCGCGTGACTCGCCAGTCGGCTACGTAGGCTCATGACCTTCGGTCGTGTTTCTCTAGCCTCTCGCACTTGGTGTTTCGACCAGCCGGTCTTCTGTGCTCTCGGCTCTGTGTGACCTCTTCACTTCGCTTCGGTCTTCGCTTGCGCCTTTCTTCGTTGGCTTGGCTTCCTCTGCTACTGGGGTTGGCTCTACGCTTAGCGGGCCTGCTCGTCGCCAAGTCGTTCGTTCATGGCGTCATGGACGTTTCTTCCCCCGTTCCCGCTCCGGCGGAGAGGTATGGTAGTTAGTTGCACACTCGGCCGGTTCCCGGGCGGGGTACCGGCCTGAGCCTTTGGGCTTTCTGCTTTATGCTACTTCGCCTGTTGAACTGTTGGGGAATTTGTTGCGCTGGGACTCTTAGCTTGGCGGGGCCCTGGCGCCCTCGACCTTCCCCCTGTTTGGTTGGGTGGGAAATACGTTTTTACTTCTTCCCCTGGTAGCTTATGAGGGGCCTTCTGTGTTGCGGCGCTTGCGTTCTTAGCTTGGCGCGGGCCCTCGTGTTCACGCTTCGTCGCTCCCGCTAGTTAGCGGCGCCGGCGCTTGGCTTAACGATCAGTCCACAGTTTTGCTTGTGTATTGGTGTGTTTGCGTGGGGTTCCCTCTCTCACTAGCCTTTTAGAGCGGCGGGAGACCCTAGCCCTTGTGGCCCAGCCCTATGATTCTGATTGTTATTGCTGTATGCCCGCCTTGATGGGACGGGCCCCATTGGTCTCGCCCACGTGCCATCAGGTGTTTTGTATGTTGCAGTGGCCTCTTGATGACATGCACACAGTGTGGAGGATTCCAGTGGCCCTCAGATTCGCACAAGGTCTGCCTACCATGTGTCGGATGTACCTCTGAGCGTTCGTGTGACGTCTGCGCCAGCTGGCCTGAACTCCGCTAGTCCCAACTTTGGAGTTTTTACCGACGCAAACGCCCGACACCTGTGACTGTTTCCAGACCTGATGACGTACCGGCTGTTTTTTCCGGTTCTCCGGCCACTCAAGTCTCCGACATACCTAGCGTAAGGAGATCGCCACGTCGGACACAGCAAGGTAGTGTGCGGAGTGGGGAGATCGAGGCGTTTGTTCCCAGGAGGGAACACGCTTGGACCAAGCCTTACGCCAGGCAGAGAACCCATCTCGCTACAGAGCTCGGTTCGGAGAGACGTGCTTCGCGCCGTCCATGGTCAGCCGATCCCCACTCGTCTCCTAGGAAGGCCTTGGGCCCCTGCGTGGAGGTTCCTCGGCCGCAGCGAACCCATCTCGCCACAGAGCTCGGTTCGCGGAGACAGACTAAAACGCACACCACGTCTTGGCACGGCTCGGAATCCGCTCTTCGCTCGAAATCGTTCCGTCGCTCTTGCTCTCCTTCACGAGAGCGTAAGAGGGATCAGGCTTCTCTTCGTCATAAGGAACGCGGACCTCCTCGCTCTTCGGCTTCGTTGCGCTCTTCCGACGTTCCCCGCCGGCAGTCTCGTTCTTTCCGTTCCCCATCCCCTCGCCCAGCCTCTCCCCCTCCTCCTCATTCCCGTCAGCCTCGGTCTCCTGCCCGCAGTCGCTCTTCTCGTGATCGCCGCCGATCCCGCTCCCCTCGTTCTTCGCTTTGTCGCCTCGGGTTTCGTTCTCCGCCTCGACCGTCGGCTGCCGCTATCGCCCCTCGTAGTCGTCGAGTTGTCCACTCTCGGAGTCCCGGTCACCGTCGTTCTTCGCCTGCCCCCCGCTTGGTCAACGACGAGTCTTTGAGCCTTCTTCCAGACGATTCCATCTCGGTGCTCCTCGGAGCTCTCAGCCACTCTCCTTCGCCTCTCTCGCCTTCGGAGTCGTCGATGGCCCAAGGGTTGCCTTCTTCCTCCCAGACGGATACTCTTCTGGCCCTCGACGAGGTCTCTCGACTCATCTCCGCCACTCTTCCGGCAGAGGACTGCCCTCTGTCCCCCCCTCTCAAGAGGAAGCCCTCCGCCTTTGTGGACGCGGGTAAACAAGTGAAGAGATTTAAGACCCTCCCTCAGCCCCTCGGATTTCGTGACCTTCGGGAAGCTTTTTCGGCACATCTGTTGACAAATTCCCGGGACGGCAATTTCTTCACGGACCACAAGTGGCCTCCTGGTCTCGACATCTACTTTCGGCAGCATTGGTACACTGGACATTCCCAAGCCGTCCTCTGGCCTCTCCCCCTTGTGGACCCAGCCGCCGTGGTACAAGCTGGGGGTTCTTCCATCCTTAAACGCGCTCTTCCGACCGGATTGGATAAGACTGCTTCTCTCGTTAGGAACACTCTGGCCTGCGCGGGATTCCTAGAGCTTCTTACGCAAGCCTTCATCCGTCGGATTGAAGATTCTTGGCACCCCTCCTTGACTCCCCTCCTCGGAGATCTCGTCTTGGCGGAAGCGGCCAACCGCGCGGCTTACCATTCCTCAGTCAACGCTATGGCTGCGACTTCTAATTGCGATTTGTTACGCCGGGATGCCGTTTTGCAGTCCTGCCGTTGGATGCCACCGGACCTGAAGGTACAGCTTCGTTGTGCCCCCTTGGGGGGCCCTCTCTTCTTTGGCGACACCTGGCAAGCGGTGAAGGACTCTAACTCGGACCGGTGGCCGCGCAAGACGGTCCCACAGCGCTTTCAGTCAACCCGCAAGGCCATGGGTCGCTCCCTGCGGGCCGCCAGACCCTTCGCCCCGACTTCGGCCGCCCAGCTGCAAGCCCTCCGTCGCTATCGCCCTGCTTTCGGATGCCCCGGCCAGGCTAGCGCCCCCGCCCCCACTTGGCCTCGTCCCGCCCGTCGCCCTGGGCGCGGGCGGGCTCCCTGACTCCGTCCCTCCTCCGCCGACCGTCCCGGGTCCTCCAGTCGGCGGGAGGCTCGCCCTGTTCAGCAAGGAGTGGCGCTTGCTGTTTCCAGACGACCCCAGGATTTTGGACACTGTTACCTTAGGCCTGCGGATCTCCTTTTGCTCCCATCCGCCTCTGCGCTCTACTCCGGTGTGGACCGAGATCCCCACAGACTCCCTCAAGGAGTGCGCCCTGCATGGAGAAGTCGACGCTCTCTCGCTGGGGTTTTACAGTCGCCTTTTCGTCGTTCCCAAGCCCGGCGGCAAGTGGCGTCCAGTGATCGACCTTTCAGCCCTGAACCTCTTCATTCTGGCCCCTTCCTTCCACATGGAGACGGCCCGGGCCCTACGAGCTTCCGTGCAGCCAATGGACTACGCAATCAGCCTAGATCTATCCGATGCCTACCTCCATGTTCCCATACATCCGTCCGCCAAGAGGTATCTGCGCTTCGCCTTCGAGGGGACGGTGTACCAGTTTTGCGCTCATCCTTTCGGCCTCAACCTCAGCCCCTGGGTCTTCACCCCCATCATGGATGCTGTGATGGCCAAGGCGTGACAGTCGTCGTCCAGCCCGATGTCCAACTATCTCGACGATCTCTTCCTGAGGAACCGCGTTGAGACCTCCTTGGAAGTGGACAGGGATACGCTGATGCGTCTGTTGTCGCGGCTGGGTTTCCTCCTCAACGTCGGAAAGTCGGACCTCACGCCCTCGCGTCGCTTCGTGCATTTCGGCATGGATTTCACCACCGACCTCAACGTGGTTCGCCTCCCGGATCCCCGCATTCGGAAGTTGTCCTCCCTCGCCAGCCAGTTAGCTCAGCAGGAAGCAGCTCCCGCCAGAGTTTGGCTTCAACTCCTCGGTCTAATCAACGCAGCGGCGGAGCTTCTCCCTCTAGGTCGCCTCTACGCCCGTCCGCTTCAGCTGCACCTCCTGCTCCTCTGGAGACCCTCCTCAGGCGACCTCACTACCCCGGTCCCTGTGTCTCCCTTGGTTCGCCCTCATCTTCTGCACTGGACCGACACTGCTTGGTTGGCTTCGGGAGTTCCCCTGTCCTCCCCTCCCCCGCACCTCTCCCTGTGTGTCGACGCAAGTCTGTCTGGGTGGGGAGCCCACCTGCTTCCTCAATTCCTCACGACGTCCGGCCTCTGGCCTACGGAATTTGCGGACAAGCACATCAATTGGTTGGAGCTGCAGGCAGTCTGGCAAGCCCTCGTCGTTTGGGAAGACCAGCTCAGAAACCAACAGCTTCTCGTCCTCTCCGACAACACGACAGTGGTTGCCTACATCCAGAGACAGGGCGGCACCCGCTCCCCCGACCTCTGCATGCTCCTCTACCGTTTGATGCGCTGGGCCGAAGACCGCAACATCTCCCTCCTTGCGCGACACATTCCCGGCCACCTGAATGTTTTAGCGGATTCTCTCTCCCGAAACGGCCAGTTGCTTCACACGGAATGGACCTTACGCCAGGATATCTTCCGGATGATCTGCGCCCATTGGGAGACTTCGTTAGTCGATCTTTTCGCCACGAGGTGGAATCACCAGCTTCCCCTTTGTGTCTCCCCGATTCCGGACCCTCTGGCCTGGGCGGTCGATGCCCTCTCGATTCCCTGGGATGGTCTCATCGCTTATGCTTACCCCCCCGACAGTCCTCGTCCCCAGAGTCCTCCGCAAACTTTGGGAGTGCAACGCGGTCCTACTTCTGGTCGCCCCGTTCGCTTGGTCCCGTTCCTGAACCACCGATCTTCTCAGCCTCGCCACTTCTCCTCCCCTGCGCCTTCCACGCCCCGCACTATGCTCTAGCAACCGCGGCAGACACTTTTCCACCCGTGTCCGGAGCGCCTGCTACTACACGCCTGGAGGTTGTGCGGCAAGCCCTCTCCTCTAGAGGCTTCTCGGTTGCAGCAGTGGAGGCGATCGCTGCAGCCCGCAAACCATCTACCCAGCGTGTCTACGAAGGAAAGTGGCGCGTTTTGTGCTCCTGGTGCGACGTCCGTCGACTCTCGCCCACCGATTTGACTAACCCCCAGCTCGCGGACTTCTTCCTATGGCTCTTCGTGGACCAAGGTTTGGCTCCGATTACCATCAGGGGCTACTTGTCCATGATCGCCGACACTTACCGACACCTCGGCTTCCCGGACCCTGGCGCATGCACAGACCTCGCCGACCTTATGTCCAATTTCAGCCTACAGCGTCCGACTCAGCATTCACTCGTTCCTCGCTGGGACCTACCTTGGGTGCTGACTTGGCTGAATTCACCCCGCTTCGAGCCCCTAGCTCTCGCCCGCCTGGCGGATGTTACACGCAAGACTGCTTCCTTCTGGCTTTCGCCACGGCGTCCAGGGTTAGTGAGCTACACGCACTTTCCGCCCGCCCGGACTGCCTACAGCTTCGGGCGGATCGCTCCGTACAGCTTCTGACGGACCCTGCCTTCATTGCCAAGACCAGGTCTCCTCTGACTGCCCCACAGATCATCACCTTGCGGCCCCTGGGAGGGCCTGACTGTTCCCAGGAGACTCGGCAACAAGATCCCGTGCGAGCCCTCCATATGTACCTGCGCTGTACCAAAGCTATCCGAAGAGGGCGCTCTCGCCTCTTCCTGCCCCTACAACCTGGCAAAACTGATATCACAGCCCAGACGATCTCTTCCTGGCTGCGCTGGGTTATACGATCTGTATACATGGACCTCTCCCCGCTGGTAGCGAAGAGACTGAAGATACGGGCACACGAAGTACGCGCCATGGCCACGAGCGTCGCGTTCGATCGGAACTGCGCTGTCAAGGACATCGTGGCAGCGGTGGGCTGGCGAGCAGAGTCTACCTTCACTCGCTTCTACCTTCGGGATCTGGCAGGCCAGCGAGACAACCTCGCCTTGGTGGGGGACATTACGGTGGCACAGCACTCCCTCCCGGCACTGCAGGCGCCGTAGGTACGCACCTAGCTAGCTAGTTGGGAGTTGGCAATGCGAGGACGGTCAGGATAGCCGGTAGTTTTCCGGTGTGGCACCCTCCTCCTATTCGTTATTCTCCCATTTGTCATGTCATCGGTAATGTTTTTGATGAAATAAATGCATTTTTCTTTAAAAGGTATTTTTTCGAAAAATACTTACCGATGACATGACTCGGAGGACCCTCCCGCCTGCCCCGCTTGCCGCTGGTGAGCCTAGTATATGACTGGCGAGTCACGCGACTCGGAACCGGATAGGCAGGATCGGGAGACAACTTTCGGCCCCTCTGGGGGTTCCCCGAGTGCCTCCCGGGTTGTGTGATAACACAACGGGTTCGTAGGCTAGAATTGAGCAAGTAGTAGACACTCCCATTTGTCATGTCATCGGTAAGTATTTTTCGAAAAAATACCTTTTAAAGAAAAATGCATTTCTCGGGATCCAGATCTGCACCTGCACAAGCACCTTGTCATTGGGTGACGACAAGCTACAGCAACTTCACAAACGCTTGCAGCAGTTTCAAGGCAAAACACGCACAACAAAGCAAAGCTTGCAGTCACTAGCAGGGTCAAGCCGTCAAGGGAGGAAAATTTTTTCTCAGGCGAATTCCTGATACGATTAAACCCCTTCAGCAGCAAAGGCATAAAGCAAGACTCTCACGGGAGTTTCATGCAGACTTACAGTGGTGGCTATCTTACATGCATATTTTTAAAGGCACTTTGTATTATGACTCACAAAGCAAGGAACATGTCCATGTTGATGCATGCAACCTGGTGGCAGGCGCGTTCTGGAAAGGAGATTGGAATTATACACTGTTCTCTTCAGACATGCCGGCAGCCAAGGATTTGCATATTAATTATAAAGAGGTGTGCGCGGTGGTGCAGGCAGTCAGCCGGTGGGCCCCCTCATGGTGAGGGAAACCGGTGGTCATTCATACCGACAGGACGGTGACAAAGGCTATCATTAAAAAGGGCGCTTAAAAGACCGCTATGTTAATAGTCTGTTGAGGAAGATGGCATGGGAGTGTGTGAGAATGAATTGCAGTGTGTCAGCGATGCATGTGGCTAGCAATGTGAATGTGTTTGCCGATGCTATTTCACGCCTGCACGAAGGATGGCTGCCCATGCTAGGACAATTGCTAACGAATTGGCACCGGGGCCGACCGCCTGACACCTACCTTCTGAATCATATGTCACAGCCAGTTCTTGCTTTTGTGCTGTCTAGGTACCAGGTCTAGGCTTGGACACCAGCTACTGCAGGAGGTGGCGGGATATTGTGCCAGTGTCTTTGCCGACAACAACAAGAAACGTATCAGACTCACTTGCGCTCTTATCTCAGTTTTTGTGACCAAATGAACATCCAGGCGGTACCGGTGTGTGAGAGAAGAGTGGCGCAGTACGCGACCTTTTTTTGGCCAGGATACTTCAGCCAAGTTCCATGGCACAATATCTCAACATTGTTCGCCTTTTGCATTTAGAATGCGGGGAACCGCACCCATACCAGGACTCGTGGATGGTGAAAAGCACATTGCGGGGAATTGAGCGAACAAAAGTTGAGTGTTCAAGGTGTCAGTATTTTCTGAATAAGTACACTTCTGTACAAATCTTCAATATTTTGAGGTATTTGGTCCAAGTATGATAGCTATGCAGTGCTTTTCCAGTCCCCCAAACACTTCAGCACCTCGCCAGGCACTCCACAAGACAGGGCCCAGGTAGCCCTGCACGCTGCAAGCTGTGGCTTGTATAAACCTCTTCAGCAGTAGAGGTCAGTTCTCACAACCATTTGTTGAACTCTGATCCCCGAATGGGGAAGGCCGGTGCCTTAGGCGGCGCTGGGCCTAACACTCTAAACATACTGATCACTGCCGCCACAGGGCACAGAGGGTGACGCAACATGACCGGTAACGTGATCACTAGAGTTTTTTTCGCATTTCTGAATTGTCTTACTTTACCTAACCAGTATCTTGACACTACTGTTGTCATTCACAACAAAGCAGTCTCTAGAGAGTTGTTTCCCAGGAGCCTGCACCCTCTTGGAAAAGATTGGATCGCCAAAGCAGTCCGAAGAACATAACCACTATCGCTGCCCAGAAGACACAGTCCTTAGAGCTTCACAAATCAAGTTTTTGTTTAATCTAAAGAAGAAGTTGCGGGCTCATCGGCGTCCTGCGGTTAGGATGGCAGAAGTGTACTTATTCAGAAAATACCGACACCTTGAACACTCAACTTTTCTCTCATTTGGGTGAAAAAACTGGCGTTTTCCTGTTAGGGTCGGGCAGGAAACAACCAGTAAACCTACTGGTTGGGTTAGATGTTGTCTTACATGTTTGACAAGTGAGTCACTAACATGTTTGACAAGTGAGTCACGGGAATAAAACGCCTCCGTTATTTTGCCCAACTGACAGGAAAGTGTTGCCGGGTTCAATGTATCGGCGTGAGGAAGTAGTGTGGAGTTGAGCATGAGATTGAGGTGTGATAGTGAGAGCGTGTGGGTGGGTGCAGAACCGGAGCGGTGCATGCTGTTCTAACCAAACCTCGCCCAAGTTCTGGTCCGGAACTCTGGCCAGCCATTAATTGGCCAAGAGGGGCGATGATGTCAGAACAGGGGCGCACTGGTGGGAAGGAGAGAGTGAGGTCGGGGAAAGGTGAGGGGGGGGGGGGGGTCTGAGAGTGACGAGTTTAAGTGGTGTTTAGGCGAGGGATGAGTGATAAACATATTTTAAACGGAGGAAAGAAGACTGAATGCATGGGTGGGGGTCGGTGTCCGGTGGTAGCCGAAGTACTGAGTATGACTATGCGGGGAAATTCCTGACTGTGGAATGCTGTGATGAGAGATGGAGATTGAGAGAGAGATAGAGGGTGGGAAAGTCTGGACGGAGTGAGTGCGTAGGTGAGGATGAGAGCCGATTGGGTGGGAGGAGTGAGAGTGTGTGGGAGGTAGATGCGTGGGCGGTACAGGGGTGACTAGGGAATGGTACCGAGAAGTACACCATACACCGAGAGTCTTTCTGCTAGGGCAGCAGCCACAAGCGACAGCTAGAATTTGAAAGCCCACCATCTAACCCCAAGCAACCACCAGTGTAATCTGCTGCATATAAAGTGTCCTTAATTCTTTTTTTGATATGCATGTTCTCTAGCACATGATAAGTCTCGCAACTAACTGTACATTTATGTTGTTGTTTTATTATGAGATAGTACTGTAGATTAATTGCCTTGGTCATTTGTACGCACAGTGTTTTATGGAGGTCCTTTTTGTGTTCGGATTTTTTGTTTTGTTTTTAGAGTGTGTGTAGTGTTGCAAGGAAAGGGGGGGGGGGGGGGGGCGGGCAGGAAATAACCAGTAAACCTACTGGCTGGGTTAGATGTTGTCTTACATGTTTGACAAGTGAGAGTCACGGGAATAAAACGCCTCCGTTATTTTGCCCAACTGACAGGAAAGTGTTGCCGAGTTCAGTGTATCAGCGTGAGGAAGTAGTGTGGAGTTGAGCGTGCGATTGAGGTGTAATAGTGAGAGCGTGTGGGTGGGTGCAGAACCGGAGCGGTGCGCGCTGTTCTGACCAAACCTCGTCCAAGTTCCGGTCCGGAACTCTGGCCAGCCATTAATTGGCCGAGAGGGGTGATGATGTCAGAACAGGGGCGCACCGGTGGGAAGGAGAGAGTGAGGTCGGGGAAATGGGGGGGAGGGGGGGGGGGGGCCTGAGAGTGACTGGACTTTTACTCTCTGGTCTCATGTTTGCCTTTTTTCCAGTTGTTCTTTTGTTTGTTTGTTTGGTTTGTTTTGTTTTTCTTTTGTTTTTTGTTTGTTTGTATTTTTATGTGGTTTTTTTTTTTTTTTTTTTTTTTTTTTTGGTGGGGGGGGGGGGTTGTTTTGTGAAGGACTGGGATGTTTGTTTACTTTTGCTGTTGTCCTTTTCTAAGGCATCATGTTGACTTCACTAAATGTACTCCCCTTTAACCCTTATCATTTGGAATACACAAGTGTGTGAAATAAGTTTGACTAAAATAGTTCAAGGGTAGTGCCAGAGTAGCATGGCGCCTCTAGGCACTACCCTTGAACTAAAGCCATTGGTCTATATCCTTATCTGTAAGTACTAAAATGTAGCTTGCATATGGCAGTGTACACATTTGAAGCTTTTAGCCTCAGGATGATATGGGTTAACATTAACCCCTGGATGCCGACTGTCTTCTTGAAATCATTGTAACTTCAACTTGAAAGATCCCCAGCCATCTAAGAAACATGGATACAAAGTGATTTCAGCATGAGGATCTATGCCTTTGTAGTTGGCTCATGTTCTTGGTAGTGACGGAGATAGGGTGTAATTTTCTGATCTCTGTTTGTTGTTTCAGTTCCCAGAATATTGAGACGGAGGTGCTGTGCGCCGAGGAGGAGTACCATGAAGTTTACGTCTCGGTCGTCAACACTCCCTACCACTTGTTTGTGCAGACACGCAACAGAGAGACAGAGTAAGTTATTGCTTGGATAGTGTGGCAGCTCAGATCTTGACCAGAAAGATCATTAACCCTTTTAGCCCCAAGGTCCCATTTCTCAAATTTTGGAGGTGTTGCCTAAGGACTATGTACCAGTTGCAGGGTATGGATTGACCATGATAATTCAAGGGTAGTGCCAGATTAGCTTGGCGCCTACCCTTGAGTTATCATGGTCAATCCATCTCCTACTGTAGTGTCCTCGGGCTGAATGGATTAAACATCAACCTCTTCACTTCCAGTAGACTCGGATTGCATTTCAGATTGCGTTGCAGATTGCATTTCAGATTGCGTTTCAGATTGCATTTCAGATTGCGTTGCAGATTGCATTTCAGATTGCGTTGCAGATTGCATTTCAGATTGCGTTGCAGATTGCATTTCGGATTGCGTTGCAGATTGCATTTCATATTACATTTCAGATTGCGTTGCAGATTGCGTTGCAGATTGCATTTCAGATTGCATTTCAGATTGCGTTGCAGATTGCGTTGCAGATTGTGTTGCAGATTGCATTTCAGATTGCGTTGCAGATTGCATTTCAGATTGCGTTTCAGATTGGGTTGCATATTGCATTTCAGATTGCGTTGCAGATTGCATTTCAGATTGCGTTGCAGATTGCATTTTGGATTGCGTTGCAGATTGCATTTCAGATTGCGTTGCAGATTGCATTTCAGATTGCGTTGCAGATTGCATTTCAGATTGCGTTGCAGATTGCATTTCAGATTGCGTTTCAGATTGCAATTCAGATTGCAATTCAGATTGCGTAGCAGATTGCATTTCAGATTGCGTTTCAGATTGCATTTCAGATTGCGTTGCAGATTGCATTTCAGATTGCGTTGCAGATTGCATTTCAGATTGCGTTGCAGATTGCATTTCAGATTGCATTGCAGATTGCATTTCAGATTGCGTTTCAGATTGCAATTCAGATTGCAATTCAGATTGCGTAGCAGATTGCATTTCAGATTGCGTTGCAGATTGCATTTCAGATTGCGTTGCAGATTGCATTTCAGATTGCGTTGCAGATTGCATTTCAGATTGCATTGCAGATTGCATTTCAGATTGCGTTGCAGATTGCGTTGCAGATTGCATTTCAGATTGTGTTGCAGATTGCGTTTCAGATTGCGTTGCAGATTGCATTTCAGATTGCGTTGCAGATTGCGTTTCAGATTGCACTGCAGATTGCGCTTCCGATTGCATTGCAGATTGCATTTCAGATTGCGTTGCAGGCCAAAGAACCCAAACTGTCAAAAGGTCAGCAAGAGGCATAGATCCTCATGAGCCCCCTCCCCTCCTCCCCCCCCCTCATCCCCCCCCCCCCCCCTCCGCCGCCTCCTTGCACAGGATCTATACCTCTTGCATTTGGGTGTTGAGCAAATATTCTCGACAGCGAACGGTTTCAAGGTTGATTCATTGATTCTCCAGGGCGCCACGATATTCTGGCACCACCCTTTGCACTGTCTTGGTCCATCCATCTCTTGCTTAGGTCGGGGGCTCATGAGGATCTATGTCTCTTTGCAGCTGGGTCTTTTTGGCAGTGATGGGTTCATTGACTGACAGGTGACTGTTATCAGCAAATGCTTGTTTTATATTTCAGACTTGAGACCATGGTGACAGAACTCAATCAACACATGGAGAAAATTGTGAAGACAAAGTGTGCTGGTGCGTCATCTTCGCCACAAAAACCAGGGGCAACGACTCCTGCAAGATCACGAGCAAAGGGACCAAACTCACCGGCAAGGGGAACAAACTCACTACAAATAAGCCTTTCAGCTCCTCAGAGACTCGGGAGTGTCGCAGAGAATTCAGCCACAGCTACTCCACAAAGACTGGACACTTCCTCGGATCAGACAGGGGATGCTACAAAGTTATGCTCTGCAGCAGGGGGAGCCGTTCCCAAGCAGACGAGTGGTGGTTTATCGCCCCTGAAAACTGGCAGCACTTGCTCTAGCCCTCGCACATCCTCTGCTGGTCAGAGGAGACAACAGGGATATGTCTCGGAAGATGGGGTGGAAGACTTTGTGCCCGAGGCTGGCCGTGTGTGTGCGGCCAAGTTCCTTGAAGACGGAAAGTGCGTTGTCAATGTTTATTTTGTCTGATGGGGAAAAAGGTAACCCTGTGGCTGTCTAGCGTTTTGGGGGTGGTGATGATTCCAGCAGGCATCATGGCGACACAAAACTCTACTGACAGGCAAAGGGTCTAACAGGAATTGTTTACAATGCGCCACAAGACAAAATCCTGAAAATACATCAACTCGCAGATATTGCTTTGAGAGTGTATGTTGGTCTGTGATGTTGGACCTAACAGCTTGGATCCCTGAGGTCCAGAGTCGCAGACCAGTTTGCAAATCGGAGAACTTGGGCTATAACAAAATGGCGTGGGACCCTAATATGTTGCGCTCTGATCTCATTACAGCCCCAGAATGAAATTAGCAATTATTTAGACATGCTTTGAAGTCTGTATCACACTTCTCAAGACAGATCGACCATGATAGTTCAAAGGTGGCTTTGGAATTGTAAATTAAGGTGGGAGCTTTTTGCGTTTTAATAAATATGTAGTAAGGGGAGTAATAAAGTGCAGTAGGGTCCCCTGAATAGGTCTAGCTGTATGCAGCTTTTGTCGTAGATGTTTTCATTGACTGGCTGTGCTGTGCAGGTGGTATCGGGGGCGGCTGATGGAATGGACAGAGAGGGGATGGAGAGTGTTCTTCCTGGACTACGGGGAATGCGAGGTGGTGACCGAAGATAACATTCACCGTCTGCCGGACCAGTTCTGCGAGCTCCCTGCCCAGGCCATCGAGTGCAGCCTCGACTCTGTCATGCCCACAGGTTAGACGCAGCTGTTTTTGTCTTCAACTTTTAATCTCGGCTCCCCACATCACCAGCTGCGGAAGTGTTGTGTAGCATTGTCACTGGAGACACTATACAACACTTTTGAAGCTATTGTTGCGGAATGCCTTGATCGAGTTAACAACACTTAGCTCCAAGGCCGTATTTCCAAAGTTTTTGGGTGTGTCACCTAACAACAATAGACCAGTTGCAGGAGATGGATCGTCCATGATAATTCAAGGGTAGTTCTGATGGTGCCAAGCTTATCTGGCACTACCCTAGAATTTTTTTCTGTAGTGCTTTGAGCTAAGTGGGCTAACCTCCTTTTTGTGCCTGGTTGTATGTGTGTGCATATGTCTGTCTTACTTTCTGATGATATATTTATTCTCTCCCGTCCAAATTGGAATTGCCCCTTCGTGGGATCAATAAAGTTTTCTGACTTGACTCCCTGTGCATGCAGCTGCTGGTACTCTGGCCAGAGATAGTCAAAGACAGCTAAGTCCATTTTTGGGTGAAAGCAATGATTTTCATTGTATTACAATTTTAAATTTCGCTTGCACAAAAATGGACTTGATCTTGTTTGCACCACTTGTAGGAGATGGACTGACCATGATAGTTAAGGGTAGTGCCAGATCAGCTTGGCGCCTTCAGGCGCCAAGCTAATCTGGCACTACCCTTGAATTATCATGGTCAGTCTATCTCCTGCTGCTGTGGGGTGTCAGGGCTGAATGGGTAAAGCTGGGGTGGGTCACCTGTATATATTTTTGCTCGCCGCATAGGAGTAATGTTGTGTCCATGTCCAAACAAACGGTCATTTCCACACGTGGGGGTCCGCGGTAGAAGACAACTGAATACAGTGCTGATGGCTGCATGCACAAATAGGCTAACCCTTTGGGTGTTGGTAACAATTTGGTTAAGGTGATTCCTGCAGAAATCACCTCTGCCAAAATCGCTACCGACACCACACCAGAAGGGTGAAATTTCCTCAGGTTCTTTGGCCAAAGGTCTCTCAGGAAGGTAGTTGATACAGTAGAACCTACTATGAGTGGTCACCCCTGTTGTCAAGAAAAAGTGGCCATAAACGGCAGGTGACCGTTCATGGTATGTTCAATAGGAATGGACCCAGAAATGTAAATCTGCGCTAACAAAGCTACTACTAGAGTTAGTGTATTCGAGTCTATCTCACCTACAATGCAAATTCATGGCCTTTGTGTGTGTGTAAAATCGTCACAGCTAAGACAAAAGATGTGGAAAGAATAATGCACACGTACATTGTCCTTGTAAAATGTTGAGCATGTAAACATTTGCACTTCAAAGTCAGTGCGGCTTCATTCTGTTGCCAAATTACACCCGATGAAAATGGAAAAACCTGATCAACTCGTAACTGCACATGTAAGTTTCAAGCTTAACAATCAGTCTCCGTGGTGCATACCAACGAAAAGATATGGGGAAAAGTGCTTAGACCAAAAGGACACCAATTTCAACACCTGCTTAATCTGCTTCCAATTTAATAATAATAATAATAATTACGGTATTTATAATGCGCTTATCTTATAATAATTATAACTCGAAGCGCGCACTCACAACTCGCGCACGCATGCGCACGCTTTAGACAATGACTCGCGTACCACAAATAGTGAAATACATTACGACGGTCAGCTTGGGATGGGGAGTGTGGTGATATAGTGCTAAAAGTGTTGAAAGAGGTGAGTTTTGAGGGCGGACTGGAAGGAGGAGAGAGAGTGTTTCTGACGGAGAGAGAGTGGGAGAGTGTTCCAGGTGGATGGACCGTAGACGGAGAAGGAGCGGGGGCCGAAAGTGTTGAGTTTGGTGCGAGGGATGTGGAGGCGGAGAGGGTCGGAGGCAGAGCGGAGGGAGCGGGAAGGTGTGTAGGGGTGAAGTATGTTGGAGAGCCATTGACTTTGAACTAGAGCATTTGTTGCAAAATCGGAAATCGATAATCACGGTGAGAAATTGAGCATGGGATGCATTCTACATAAGAGTACAAACAACAGAGGTAAATGAAGTCGACAGGAGACATCGAATTTCATGAAAGTCTATGCCTCTTTGCAGATGTGCAACATGGGTGTTTTATTCCCCCAGTTGATTGTTAATCCCATTGATATACACCACCCAGATGTCATGCGCCTGTCATTGCGTAATGACATGGCACTCGTCTTTGCCAAGGTGTGTAGCGGCTGGCGAGGTGTTGAGCGAGCAGTCATTGACCCGTCGCATGTGATGGCTTTACATACAGTCTGGCCGTGGTGATAAATTTAAGGTATTTTTACGTTTTTGGCTCCGATACGCTCACCGTTGGCCGCGTTCAGCTGGTGACCGTACAGTCCAGGTACTTTATACAGTAAGCATCATCCGTACATCGCGAAAGTGACTGTAAACCACAGGTGACGGTAAAATCTGATGGCCGTTCAGAAGAGGTTGTACTGTACATCTTTTGTATGCTGGCTGCAGGAGTTCTTGAGGATCTGTGCCTAATGTGGACATGTGTCATCTGCAGCAGAAAATATTTGGCTTGCTTCATGCATTTTCCTTTTATTTTGGACAGGAGAGGAGTGGAGCCAGGAGAGTGCAGACGCTCTTTTGGACTTGTGCCGCTATGTGACCGACGAGAAGAAGGTCATGCTGGCTAAGGTCAAGGACAGAGGGGAGCCCGAGTTGGCCGGCCGGCAGAAATGCGTGATTGACCTTTTTGACACAACCTTGCCCTTGCGTGACCTTCACGTCAACCAGGAGTTAGTTTGGCTGGGTTTGGCCAGCCATGAGGATGATGATTTGATGGTGAGAACATTTTGTTTTCGTAGTTTTTGTGTTTGCTGGTATGAGATTGGGACCCTGTGGCTTTGCAACATAAGCCAAAATATAGAGACCAACATGCATGGTGGATACGAGGTGGACACGTGTGAGATTGGGACCATGTGGCTTTGCAACATAAGCCAAAATATAGAAACCAACACGCATGGTGGATACGTGGTGGACACGTGCGTAGGTTACCTGAGCAAAAAATTTTTTTTTTTTTTTACAGCTGCTTCAGCTTTCTTTATATGTTAAATTTTACTGCTGGACCTACTGGTTTAACCCATTCAGCCCTGACGCACTACAGCAGGAGATGGGTCGACCATGGTAATTCAAGGGTAGTGCCAGATGAGCTTGGCGCCTGTTGGCGCCAAGCTCATCTGGCACTGCCCATGAATTATCATGGTCGATCCATCTCCAGCAGCTGGTGCATAGTCATTAGATGACGCCTCCAAAAGTTGGGGAATATGGCCATCGGGCTGAATGAGTTAAATGCCCTTGAACTGACCTTCCTTCCACAGGACCTGTACCCCAAGGTGACCTTCTCCACACGTAAGCTGTACCCCAGTCTTGGAGAAAAGATCTACGACATCTGTTCTGCCATATTCTGGACGCAGGTATGTTGATCTTTATTTTTTTGTTTTCTCAAAACACATTACCGATGGTATTACATATAGGAAAAAGCCCCTAGCTGGCATAATTTTAGCCCAAAATTGGTTGTGTCCGTATACAGTATTGTTGGCAGGAGTGGGGCGCCATAGACCAGGTCACAACCCGAATAGCCTCCCCTTCTTCCCATCCGGTACAAGATTACCCGGCATACCTCAGTTTAGTTCTTAGCTGGCAGCTGAGTAGGTTGTGTCTGCTTCGAGCTCTGCGTTTTGTACTTGGACCGGTCGTTTTTCGACCTTGACTGACTGTTAGTTCGTTCGAACTTGGGATTTTTGGAGCTTGTGGCGTGACTGGGGTTACTAGTGCACACGCCTGTGACGGTTCTCCCTTCGTCGGCCTGTGGGGTCTACTGGCCGACTGGATTGTGCCATGCGGACTGTGAACTTGCGGCTTTCCGGACGCTGCTTCGACCCTGCGTATCCTACCCGGTCGTGCCTTGCAGTGAGCTGCTACGACCTGCTGTCGGTGGTTTCCACTTCACTGGTGTTCCGTGGTTTGCTCCTTTTTTCCGCCATGGCCAGGTAATATCTTGGTAAATGCCCTCGACCGGCACCCTGGGGTGGGGAGGAGCGCCGACCGTCGGCACGCGCTGTACACTCGTTTGATTCGACTGTATACGATTATGTTCGATTCACCATCGCGCGCGGTTTATTATTGCGTGACCTTAGAGGCCACGCTCGCTCATTCATCATTGTACCCTCTTGTTGCAGTTACTAGGGGCGAAGTCAGAAGCAGTGGCTTTGTTGTCCCACAGAGAGCGTACCACGCCTATCAGAGAGCGCCGGGCAGGGACGCCCAACAGTAAGAAGGTGGGATCCAAGTCGGAAGCAGTGGCTTTGTTGTCCCACAGAGAGCGTGCGTCGCCTATCAGAGATCTCCTGACAGAGACGCTCAAGAGTAACAAGGTGGGACCCAAGTCAGGAGCAGTGGCTGTGTTGTCCCACAGAGAGCGTACAACGCCTTTCAGAGATTGCCTGACGGACGCGTCCAAGAATAACAAGGTGGGACCCAAGTCGGAAGCAGTGGCTTCTTGTCCCACAGAGAGCGTACGGCACCTATCAGAGATCGCCGGGCAGAGGCGCCCAAGGATAACAAGGTGGGGCCCAAATCAACGGCAAGGACCTAGACGTCCCGTTCCAGTAAGCCTGTAGTCGCACTTCGCGGAGGGCCCTTCTAAGGTTACCCTTACCGTGGCGACCAAGATACCATATCTTGAGCACTTGCCAGCCGGAGAGATAGCTGGCAACCCCTCTTACTGGGATGGCTAAGACCAATTATTTCAAGCCGGGCTGGCGTCGGTGAAGATAAGACCACCGCAACAGACCCGGCCCCCCAACAGCCACCATCACAGCCAGGCAACGGGCGAACCACCGGCCCACGGCAACGCAGACGACCACCTAAGCGCTTCCGACACCAGCGCCCACCACTACTCGCCACGCCACCACCGCACCTTCACCTGCCACCGCGACACCGCCACCCACCCCGCCCATTCCAGCGTCCGATCCCCCGGCCCAAGATCAACTGGCCACCACCACCACCACCCAACCTCCCCAGACCCTACTGCAACCAGCCACGGTTATACCGGCCGCCACCACCACCACCACCACTCCTGCAAGATCTTTTGGAGTGGCTGGCCTACCACCACCCACCAGCCTGGCGCTAGGCAACGGTCCCCCGGCCACACCACCCGCCGCCTCCACCACCAACCACCCGGCCCCGGCAGTAACACCAGCCGCTGAGCGACGGAGCGACAGACAGACAGAGCGACGACCTCCCCCCCCCCCAACCCCCCTGGCCCACCCCCCCTGGACAAAATCAGCGAGAGCTGGAAGTCCCTATCTCTTTTCAAAATCGAATCGAATCGAAATCGGCAACCGAACCTACGACGCTTCCAGTCCCGGGCCAAGCGACAATCATAGACAGGACATGCAGAAGCGACTGCTCGGCTTCTCGGGCTCAGGTCAGTGACGAGTGTCTATGTGAGAGCATGTTTTGCGCGGTAGCGTGCAAGATTTGGGTATGTGAGTTTGTTGTGGTACGGCGCATAGGGCCTTTTTCGTTCCAGCTAGGCGTTTTAACCCTTTTGCCACAGGTGTTAAAAGGTTGCATTCCCAGTGGCGCAGCGGTTTCGCCAGACCGCTGGGGCGCAACACCTCTTATCCTTAAAAGGCTATAATCCTGGAACCACTGAACCGATTACTTCAGTTTTGAAAATGGAGATGAGAAACAGAGTGGTATTCTGTCTCTCTTAGTTCAATTTAATTCGAATAACTTGATTTATCCCTTAAAGGGCGATTACAATCAAATAAAACTCGTTCAATAAGCATTGATTAATTAATTCATTATTATGATTATGATTGTTTTGGGCGCCCTCGCCCGGGCTATACACGCGTTGGCGCCATCTCCCGTCGCGGGTTACACCGGCACTTACTACGACTTGCGGCGACCGCAAGTGCTACAGGACCGCTGCGCTTCACACGACAAGATCTCGACTCAGTGATGTTGGGCCACGCCCTCGCCCCGACCGTGCGGTCAAGAGCCCACTCTAGATGCAGTGCAGAGAGACGACCCCACGATGGGATCTTGCTCCTGGCAATTGGTCACGATCTTACAGTTCGCCTGACTTCGGAAGCATGTGCTCACTACACAGAGACAAGGGGTACGAGAAGAACAGGAGACGATGTCCCAGTTCCATTGGGTCGCTACGCATTGGGAAGCCAGGCGCTCCAAAGTGTCTTCGTCGCCGTTCAGGTTCGTGGGACCGGCCCTCTGAGACTACGCTGTTCCTTCCAAGTGCTGGGTCCACCTTTGTTGGATCGCCGCCGCCCGGGGTTCCCCGGCTTCGAAGCAGTTAGACATCCCTTCTCCGGCGTGCGGGACAGACGGCTTATTCCGCTTGACTCCAGAGGACGTCGTTCGCCGTGGCTGAGCGATGATAGCTACTCCACGTCGCTACGCTCGCAGTTCCGAGAGGTCTTGGATTCGCCGCCAACTGCGGGGAGATAGAGGAGGGGTCTCCTCGGGCCTTGGACGAAGCACGTCCCCTCATCGCGTCCAAGCATTTCAAGTCCCTTCCTCATCCGTTCAGGTGCCGGGTCCTTGTCACCGGCTTCTGTCTCCGCTTCAGGGCGCCGGGGGAAGCACTGGTGGATTCAACTTTGTGATCCTACTTCTCTTCCGCTGCCAACGCTTCGCTGCGGCTACAGACTGCGATCTGATGATTCGAGATACCGTCCTGCACGTTTACTCACGGCCGGCCAAGTTGAGGAGTCGGCCACGCGGGGCACCGCGCGGTGGAGAACTTCCTTGGCCCCCCCTGGCAGGCCGACAAGGAGGCTAACAATGACTGTGGCACAGCCGATTCACGCTGCTTACACCGCTGCATGTAGCAGTCTTCCAGGAACACTGATGCAGAACAGGCGCGCGGTCATCGCTGACCGTTGGACGGGATTGGCAGGGACCACTCTTCCACGGAGGCGCAGTTCGTCTGCTGCACCGGTTGGTGGCTTACATCCGAGGGACGGAGGCGACGTTTTGTGACGCCGACGGCACAGTCCCGGGAACGTCAGTGGCAGCATACTCCAGGCGTGCGATGGATGACTAGTAGCAGTCTACCTTCATTAAGTTCATAGAGGTCAGCGCGGGTTGAGGTCTGGTCCGACCGACCTCACTGCGGGGACCGACTTCGGTCTACATCGGGGGTAACTCACACAGTTCAGATTAAGCTCCTGCGGAGACGAGTTCTCGGCTAGTCGCATCCTTCTCCCGGCGTGGTGCTACCCTCCACTTCGCATTGGCCTGGCCGTGGTCAGCGGCGACCAAGCACTACTGGCTTTTTCTAAGACGACTGCTTCGGGACCTAGCGGAAGCGATTCGCTTGCCTGGGTGGAGACGACTTGGAGTTCCCGCAGTCTGCGGCGCCTGACCGGAGCGGTTGGACTTGCCCTCGATAGCCCTTTTGTGAAGTTACCCGCTCGGCGCTGTGGATCCTGCGGCCTGGGGCTCCAGTACCAGGGGTTAGACGTGACGTCAGCATGGCAGGAACTTAGTTTCCCAAGAGGCGGTTGGCGCTCTGTTCCGCGGCAGTACGGTCGACTCTTCTCGTACACTAGATGGTGGATTGGTGCACAAGCTTCATCCTATCGACTCGACACAAGTTCCTCGACGTCGTGGCAGTTGCTAGACAAAGTCCTGAGAGCAGCGGTGCTTCGCCAGGACTTCGGGACAACTCGAGGTTCAACGTCAAATCAGTTGCAAGCCGGGCGGTAGGCTGGGTCCTGCCCACTTCGCCGTCAACTAGGCTGCCTATGCTACGGGACAGGCACTACGTGGTTCTTCGCGTGGACTCCGTCGAGGATGGAGTGCGTGGTCGTCCTGTGCGAAGGGGACTTCCGGTAGGACGGGAGAAGGGCAGAGTAGGAGCGACCCTCTGTACCTTTCTTCGGTTCTCTTAGGACTGATGACGTGCCAGTGGATCGCATTCAACCTGTCACCTCTTCTCCTTGGAGAAGAATGGCGTACCTATGGGAGAGGCCAGTGCTCTTGACGCCGGCGGCGCGTGGAGTCGTCGCTACGACCGGATCTTCCAACTTCCTACTCGTCATCGAGATTGAATGCTGAGTTATACGCTAGGTTGTCCGACATTCCCTTTGTTACAGGTTGGCGGAGCTAGGGGGGCATTTTCCTGCCTTGGGGGCTTTGTCTCTTCACCACTCGGGGTCAGGTTTTCCCACATGCCACCCTAAGCAGCTCCCCACTTCTCGCACGAGGCTCAAGCAACCGGGACAGCCGCCAGAACTTCTCCGCCACGCCCGGAGATCGTGCAGCAAGCCCTCGACCACAGAGGCTTTTCTAGGACGACAGTGGAGGCTACCGAGACAACCCGCAGACCCTCAACCAGACGAGTTACGAGGGAAGACGACGAGCGCTGTGTGACGGGACTAACGACAGCCTGCTTTCCCTCCGGACTTGACGAAGCCCCAGATGACGGAGTGCTTCCTCTGGCTATTCAACGCTCAGGGATGGCCTCTGATTACCTTTCGGGACTATCTAACCAGGATCGCCGACACCTACAGGCGATTGCGCTCTTCCGACCCGGGTAGATGTAACACCTTGCAGTTCTGAAGGTCTCTTCGGGCTGGAACGCCCAGCACTGCCTCGTTTAGGCCAAGAGGGCCAGACGGCCGGCTCCAGGCTACTGCTACCTGAACCAGCTTCCTGGCCAAGACGCAGTCTCCCTGATGGCGTCAGATGTTTCACCCTGCGCGTGTGATGGACTCCACCCGGGAGAACAGACTTCAGAACCCGGTGAGAGCCTTACGTGTGTACTAGCCGCCTCATCCAGGGCCAGGGAACGTACGCGCTGTTGTCACACACAGATTGCTTGCAGTTTCGGACGGAAGGCGCCGTGCAACTGCTAACTGTACCAACCTTCTGGGACAAGTCGTGGCCGCCTTGACTGCCCTACAGGGGTTGGCTTTCTGCCCTTCCGAGTGACAGACTTCACCCGGTAGACCAGACAATAGGAACCTGTGAGAGCCTTACGTGTGGGCCTGCGCCGGACCAAGCCTTGCGCAGAGGACGCACCCACCTATTTCTCCCTATGTCCCCAGGTAGACGTGACATCTCCTCCCAGACCTTCTCCTCCTGGTTCCGGGGAGTGATCCGCCCGGCCTTCCAGGACCTGGACCGGATGCAGCCACGTGTTGAACATCGGGGCGCACGAGGTCAGAGCTATGGCCGCAAGTCCCACTTCGACAGCACCTGGGCAGTCAAGGACTTGTGGCAGCTGGGAGATGGCGAGCGGAGACCACTTTCGCCCGCTCCTACCTGAGGGACCTCTCCGCCCAGCGGCAGAACCTCTCGCTGGTGGGAGACATAGCAGCAGCGCAACACTCCCTCCCGGCGCCCTAGGCGCCGCAGGTATCTTAGCTAAAATTATCGGGAGTTTGCTGCGGGAGGGCGGGTCTGTGGGCAATGTTGTTGGCAGTAGGGGCGCTATAGCGGCACCCACCTCCTCTTCGGGATTCTTCCTATATGTAATGTGTTTTGAGAAAACAAATGAATTTTTCATTAAAATGCATTTTTTTAAAAAATACTTACCGATGGTATTACTCGAAGGTCCCTCCCACCGACCCCGCTTGCCGCAGTTTGCTAAGAAACTAAACTGAGGTATGCCGGGTAATCTTGTACCGGATGGGAAGAAGGGGAGGCTATTCGGGTTGTGACCTGGTCTATGGCGCCCCACTCCTGCCAACAATACCGTATACGGACACAACCAATTTTGGGCTAAAATTATGCCAGCTAGGGGCTTTTTCCTATATGTAATACCACCGGTAAGTATTTTTCAAAAAATGCATTTTAATGAAAAATTCATTTTTCATTCTTGTACATATATTTTAAAAAAAATCGTCTGAGTATTTTCAGTCTGTTAGTTTGACTACTGTGTGGTGCTATTATTCTATGTGTACCCACTCCATGTTTTTTTTTCCTTCTTTGACACATGTACTGATATATTGCATAACAAGCAAATTAATTATTCATGAGCTTGCTCAATATACTTTCTGGCCAGCTTCCTGAGAAGCATTGCGGCCCTATTATTTGTTGATGAATTCTCCAAAGCCAAGGTCTTTCGAAATAAAACACAAAAATACTGTTCTTCTGAAACACTAATGCATCCTTTTTAACTATCACAACATTAACACTTTGATTAATTTAAACTGACTTGCCGTTCTTCAGCAATGCCGAAGATATTTCTCGTCTGTGTACGTGCCACCATTGTGTGCTTCGGCTCTCACATTGAAAGTGGAAACCAGTAAAAAGCGATACAAAGAGTACAAATAGCTAAAGAAACTAACCTGTAACTTCAAACCTTCATGTTATAGATGCGTAACGCCAACTTTAGTCACGAAATGCAACATTCCAACCTAAAAAAAACAACACCGAAAACTGTATTATTGTAGGAGGTAGTTGTAACGGCCAAACGCTGAAAATTCTCTGAACACAGTTAGCTCCCTTGCGTCCACAAACCTGTCGTCTGCTGTCTCGCCAGTATTTGCTGTTTCTTTTCTTGTTTGTTCGCTTCTATCTAATTTTTTCTTTTCAAGTTATTAACCACATTGCTCATATGGGTGTTTCATTGCCAAACTTTTCTTATGAATTAAACTGAATTTAAAATCATTTTGTAAATATGCATATGTCTTGTTTCGGTGTGCATGATTAGTGATCTCGGTATGCAAACCTAACATGGTCGCACAGAGTGGAGGACAAGAAGCGAAGGTAAAGTTTTGTTTTGGACTGGGTACATAAATAATATTAAGCAGCATTTTGCTTGATATAGTGCGGAAAACAGACCGATGTGATTACTTGACCCGAATCTTATGTCCTCGTCTTCGACTCGGACATTTTGATTCAGGTCTTGTAATCACATCTGCCTGTTATCGCACTATATCAAGCTAAATGTTGCTCAATATAATATAATGGCAACATTGGCTGTAGAAGGCTAGTAAACTGACTGATTGGACTTCTGTTTCTGATTTTAGAATGAGGACAAGGCCAAGCCTTTGGCGAAACTGGCTTCGGACAGCCTTCTAGCAGAACTCCAACTGTAAGTCTTCTTTTCACGAGATAAAGACTGCATTGCAATTGAGACAGATTGATCATTATAGCTTAACTAATTTCATCCTGAAGATGAAATTGTCGGTTGTTTGGCTCACGTGCGAAGCAAAAGTGAGTATTTTCTGGGCCATTGTTCCTCTGTCCGTCGTCTATCATCCGCCATCGTCATTGGTAAACTTTAACGTTGGCATTTTCTTGGAGACCATTCAAGCCACTCCAACAGTAAGTTTTCTTTTCACCAGATAAAGACTGCATTGCAATTGAGACAGATTGATTATAATAGCTTAACTCATTACATCCTGAAGATGAAATTGGTACAAAGATACCTGATGTTAAGACCTTTCTATGCATACTAATTTGGTTGAGCCATCGGACCGGCCACGGGTCACATGAGATCAGGAAATAGGTCAAAAATAGACATATTTTGACAAAATATGTTTTTTTGTCAAATACTTTTCACAACTTCAAACCAAAACTTGGTACATAGATACCTGATCTATGCATACTAATTTGGATGACCCCTCGTAAAGATCAAGGGTCACAAGAGGTCAGCAAATGTGTGTAAAATGCTAATTTTTGCAAACTTTTGAATGAACTTTGGAGTGAAGGTTGCTGATGGCAGGGCATGTCTATGCATACTAATTTAGTTGACTCATAACAAAGGTCAAGGGCCATGGGGGTTTGACAGAGGTGTGAAAACTTCTTTAATTGGATTTCACTGGTGCTGAAGCCAGCCCTTTACTTATTGTCACAAAGGTCACACATAAATCGTTCATACACATGAGCCATAAGCCATGCCTTTCTTGTTTAGAGGCCTCACAGTGCTGGAGACAGTTTGACCATGATAGTTCAAGGGTGGCTTCAGAATAGCTTGGCGCCTGGAGGTGCCAAGCTATTCTGACACCACCTTTGAACTGTCATGGTCGGTCCACATCCTGTTTTAGCATGTCAGGGTTTGATGTACACAAACCAAGAGGAATCACTCAGCGCTGGACAGACAACAGTTCTGCCAATTCTGCCAGCGCTAGCCTCACCTATCTGGTTTGTCAGGGTTTGATGGGTTAAGGGTGGTGCCGAAATAGCTTGGTGCCTGGAGACACCAAGCTACCAAGCTATTCCTGCACCCCTCTTGAACTGTCATAGTTTATCCACACCTTATTGTAGTGTTTGTTTCCTCAAAAACATTACCGATGACATGACTTTGTGGAAATGTCTACTACTGGCTCAATTTTAGCCTACTCACCTGTTGTGTGCCCACACAACCCGGGAGGCACTCGGGGAACCCCTCCCAGAGGGGCCGAGAGTTGTCTCCCGTTCCTGCCCTACCGGATCCAGTCACGAGACCATCCAGTCTTGCTACTTCGCTCGTGCAGAGAAGACGTGTCTGGCTGTGCTCCCGCTCTGCCTCGACCGGTCTTCGTCCTTGCCTACGCTCGTTGCCGACTTCTTCGTGTGCTCTGCCGCCTTCTAGCGCTGCCTGCTTCTGCCTGCGCCGTTCTGGGGTTCCACTGCTCTCCTCCGTTCTGTGCCAGGTGTTGGCGACCCTTTTCCCCGTTCCCGCTTCGTCTCGGAGGTAAGGTAGCGCTAGCTACCCACAGCCGGCCCTCGGGCCGAGAGCCGGCTGCCCCTTGGGCTTTCCTTTCTTTGTGTTACGGCATTGGCACCAGCTGTTGAACTTAACTGCCGGCGCCTTGGTCAGCCTCTGTTGCGAGTCTCCTCGCGGGACGTCGCCTTCCATCTCCTTTTTATGCCTCGTTAGCTTACGAGTAGGCTTGGCCTTTTACACGCTGGTTTTTCGTAGGGCCGCTTGGCACCCACGTTCCGTTCGTCTAGCTTAAAGGCCCTTTAGCCCTCAGAGAGTGTAAACACTGTTTCACGCGCGGGCTTGCGCGGCGTCCGGAGTACCTTTGTTTGGGGCTCGACGCCCTTGCTTGCATTGACGATCGTGCCATAACCTTTGTCTGTTGCAGAACCAGAATGCTTACGTGCTCCCAATGTGGCGACTTCCAGTGGCCGACGGATGACCATGCGGTCTGCCTGCCCTGTGCTGGCTGCTCCTCGGACCACCTTTGTGATGTCTGTGCAACCTGGCCGGAGAAGCTTTGGTCGGACCTCTGGAGCTTCTACCGGCGAGAGCGTCCTCCGCCTGCGACCTCGCGTCCGGCTCCAGTTGCCTCTTCTGCCGCTGTTACGGTAACGACCGCCTCTTCCCGCCCTGGCCTCGTGGAACGGAATCCCCGTTGGGTGTCTGCCTTGTCCGCTGACCAGAGGACCGCCACTGCTGCCATGCCCGCTGACCCTTCCGGAGGGTCTGTTTGCCGGCAGAGCGCCCGCCTCACTGAGCCCGGCCTGCAGCAGTCTGCCCTGAGCCGTCCCACGTTGACCGGCCTTCCTCGCCTGTCTCTCCCAGATAAGCCCGCTGATCCTTCCGGAGGATCTGAACGCCGGCATAGCGCCCTGCTCACTGAGTCTGGCCAGGAGAGACGTCAGCCCCGTCCTGCGCGAAGCAGTCACGCCCCCGACTCCTCCCGTTCCACCCTTAGTTCGAGACACTCGTGCTCGCCACTCGAGCGCCGTCGGAAGGATCGTTCGTCCCACCAGGATCGTCGCCACTCCTCCTATTCGCATGCGCGTTCACGCTCGCCTTCACGCCGTTCGACGCGTTCGCCTCGTCACCTCCTTCATCGGCCCTCCTCTCCTCGTCGGCGTCCCTCTCCGGCTGGTCGCCGTCCGCGTTCCAGGCCTCGTTCTCACGCTCCGGTCAGGACCCCTCCTCGCGCATTCTCGCGTTCGCCACGTCGTTCGCCGCAGCGGTCTTCGCTACCTGCTCGTCCCCACGCTTCTCGCGATCTCCAAGACAGTCCCCGGCCCACTCATCCGCCTCCGGCTTTCACGGTGTCTCGCCCGCCTTCTCGCCGCCCCCTGGAGGAAGAGACGCTTAGTTTGCTGCCCGAGGATTCCGTCTCGGCCCTTTTGGACGAGGATGTTCGCTCCCTTTCGCCTGCTGACTTCGATGATGCTGCCCCCTCGGCTCTTCCGTCTTCTTCCCGTGCGGAGACCATCTTGGCCTTGGACGAAGCCGCCAGGATCATCGCCGCGACATTGCCAGCTGACGCCTGCCCAGCCTCCCCCCCCCCTGAAGAGGAAGGTCTCCGCCTTCGTGGATGCCGAGCGTCAGGTCAAGAGATTCAAGTCGCTTCCCCAGCCGCCCGGCTTTAAGGAGCTGCGAGATGTTTTCTCGGCACACCTGCAACTTGCCACGTCACGCGAGCCGGTGTTCTTCTCCGATCGTCGCTGGCCGGATGGCCTGGACATCGCCTTCCGTCGGGACTGGTATGCCGGCCATTCCCAGGCTTTCTCCATCCCTCTTCCTGCGATGGACCCCCCTGCCTTGTCGCAAGCTGGCGGCCCCGCTCTTTTTCGACATTTCCTCCCCCGTGGCCTGGATAAGACAGCGTCCCTGGTCCGGAACACCTTAGCCTGCGCCGGTTTCCTGGAGCTTCTCACGCAAGCCCTCGTCCGTCGGGTGGAGGACTCCTGGCATCCTTCTATCACGCCTCTCCTTGGGGATTTGCTGGTCTTAGCGGAAGTCGCCAACCGCGCCGGCTACCACTCGTCGGTTAACGCTATGGCTGCCTCCGCCAATTGTGACCTGATGCGTCGAGACGCCCTACTGCTGGCCTGCCGGACGATGCCGCCTGACCTGCGGGCGCAGCTTCGTCGTGCGCCGCTGGGTGGGCCCCTGCTGTTCGGTGACTCCTGGTCCGCCGTTAGAGCCTCCAACCCCGACCGCTGGCCCTGCAGTGCCCCCCCGCCCCGCCGCTTTCCGTCCGCCCGCCAGGCTAGGGGTCGCGCCTCACGGTCTGCTAGACCCGCTGCCTCCTCAGCCCCCTCTTCAGCCCCGGTGCAGACCCCCGCCTTTGGCCGACCCAGACCCTACAGGTCCCGTGCTCCCGCTTGGCCCCGTCCCGCCCGGCGACCGGGTCGTGGGCGGGCCGCCTGACTGTCTCCCGACCCTGCCCCCGCCGACCTCCTCGGGGTCTCCGGTCGGCGGGAGGCTAGCCGCCTTCCGCGGAAGTTGGCTCGCTCTTTTTCCCGACGACCCCTGGATTTACGACACTATTTCAGACGGCCTCCGGATCGCCTTTCGAAGCCCGCCTCCCTTGCGTCACTCCCCCCCTTTGGACCGAGATCCCCAGCGACCCGCGGAGGTGGTTCGAGTTCCCGACTCCCCAACCTTCTACAGCCGCTTGTTCGTCGTTCCGAAGCCTGGAGGGAGATGGCGACCGGTTATCGATCTTTCGGCCCTGGACAAATTTATTACGGCCCCTTCCTTCCGGATGGAGACTGCCCGAGCCCTGAAAGCCGCGGTCCAGCCTCTAGACTTCGCAGTCAGCTTGGACCTTTCCGATGCGTACCTGCATGTACCGATGCACCAGGCCTCCAGGAAGTTCCTCCGGTTTGCGATCGACGGCATCGTCTACCAGTTTCGCGCGCTTCCGTTCGGACTCAACCTCAGCCCCTGGGTGTTCACCCGACTGATGGACGCCGTAGTCGCCAAGGCCCGACAGTCCTCCTCCAGTCCGACGTTGAATTACCTAGACGACCTCCTCCTCCGCTGCTGCACCTCCTGGCGCACTTGGACTTTCTAGTAAACAACGGCAAGTCGGATCTCACTCCTTCCCGCTGCTTTGTGCACCTGGGCATGGAATTTGCTACCGACCTCAACACGGTGCGCCTTCCGGCTCCTCGGATCCAGAAGATTGCGAATCTAGCCGGTCAGTTAGCTCGGTAGAACGCAGCCCCCGCCAGAGTCTGGCTCCAGCTTCTCGGCTTGTTGAACGCCGCAGCGGACCTCATCCCCCTAGGTCGTCTCTACTCCCGGCCGATTCAGCTGCATCTCCTACTCCATTGGCGCCCGTCGTCCGGCGACTTAACGACGTTGGTTCCGGTGCCCCAGATGCTGCTTCCTCATCTTCATCGGTGGACCGACCCCTCTTGGCTAGCGTCGGGAGTTTCCCTGGCCTCTCCTCCTCCCCAGACCTCTCTTTGTGTCGACGCGAGCCTCACTGGGTGGGGCGCTCATCTCCTTCCTCGGTTCCTCTCGACATCGGGGCCCTGGCCCTCGGACTTAGCGCATACCCACATCAACTGGCTGGAGATGCAGGCCGTATGGCAAGCCCTTCAGTTCTGGGAGGATCTCCTCAGGCACCAGGAGCTGCTCGTTCTCTTGGACAACACGACTGTGGTGGCTTACATCCAGAAACAAGGTGGCACACGTTCTCCCGACCTTTGTATGCTCCTCTACCGGATGATGCGGTGGTGCGAGGATCGGGGCATTACCATTCGAGCCCGACACATTCCTGGACACCTGAATGTCTTGGCCGACTCGCTGTCTCGCCGGGGCCAGCTCTTACACACGGAATGGACCCTTCGGCAGGACATCTTTCGGATGATCTGCGCCCGGTGGGAGACTCCCCAGGTTGACTTGTTCGCCACGAGGTGGAACCATCAGCTTCCTCTCTTCGTCTCCCCGATTCCCGATCCCCTTGCCTGGGCTGTCGATGCGCTCGCCATTCCCTGGGACGGCCTCGTGGCCTACGCTTACCCCCCGACGGTTCTCGTACCCAAAGTCCTCCTCAAGCTTCGGGGCTGCTCGGCGGTCCTCCTGTTAGTCGCACCGTTCGCCTGGACCCGCTCCTGGACCACCGACCTTCTCAGCCTCGCCACGGACCCGCCCCTGCTGCTTCCCACCCCACGCACCATGCTCAAGCAACCGCGCCAGCCGTTTTTCCACCCCTGCCCGGAGCGGCTCCTCCTTCACGCCTGGAGGTTGTGCGGCAAGCCCTCGGAGCTAGAGGCTACTCGGGTACAACAGTGGAGGCGATCGCTGCGGCCCGCAGACCTTCGACCATTCGAGTCTACGAGGGAAAGTGGCGAGTCCTGTGTACCTGGTGCTCCGAACACGGCTTGACCCCCACGGAACTGACTAATCCTCAGCTGGCGGACTTCTTTCTCTGGCTCTTCCGAGACCTAGGCCTAGCCCCCATCACTGTGAGGGGATACCTGTCTATGATCGCGGACACGTATCGACACCTTGGTCACCCAGACCCGGGCGCCTGCAAAGACCTAGCCGACCTTATGGGACACTTCGGCATCCAGCGCCCAACCCACCGCTCACTCCTTCCTCGCTGGGACCTGCCCTGGGTGCTAACGTGGTTGAATTCTGCCAGATTCGAACCCTTACCTTTGGCCCGTTTCGCAGATGTGACACGAAAGATGTGCTTCCTGCTGGCCCTTGCTACCGCCTCACGGGTGAGTGAGCTACACGCACTTTCGGCGCGTCCTACCTGCCTACAGTTCCGAGCTGACGGGTCTGTTCAACTTCTCACTGACCCTGCCATCCTTGCCAAGAACAGGTCTCCTCTGACTGCGCCTCAGGTTATCACCTTACGGCCGCTAAGGACCAACCCCCTGTCCCAGGAGACCAAGCAACAGGATCCCGTGCGCGCCCTTAGAGTTTATCTGTGACGATCTAAAGCCTTCCGCAAAGGGCGTTCGCACCTCTTCCTACCTCTGAGACCCAGCAGGAATGACATAACAGCCCAGACGATCTCTTCCTGGCTCCGCTGGGTCATACGCTCCGCCTATCAAGACATCTCCCCGCAGGGAGCGAAGAGGCTGCACATACGCGCACATGAGGTACGAGCCATGGCCACGAGCGTCGCTTTTGATCGAAACTGCGCTGTCAATAACATCGTGGCAGCCGTGGGCTGGAAGACTGAATCTGTATTCGCCCGCTTCTACCTCAGGGACCTGGCAGGCCAGCGAGAGAATCTCGCACTGGTGGGGGACATCGCCGCGGCGCAACACTCCCTCCCGGCGCCACCGGCGCCATAGGTATGCACTTCGCTAAAATTGTCGGGAGTTTTGCGACCGGGAGGACGGCGCTGTTTCACCTTAAGGAGCTTTCCGCGGCACCCTCTTCCTCATCGCAATTTTTCCACAAAGTCATGTCATCGGTAATGTTTTTGAGGAAACAAATTCATTTTTCTCTAAAAGGTATTTTTCGAAAAATACTTACCGATGACATGACTCGGAGGACCCTCCCACCTGCCCCGCTTGCCGCTTTCGAGCGAAGTATCAGACTGGCTGGTCTCGTGACCGGATCCGGTAGGGCAGGAACGGGAGACAACTCTCGGCCCCTCTGGGAGGGGTCCCCCGAGTGCCTCCCGGGTTGTGTGGGCACACAACGGGTGAGTAGGCTAAAATTGAGCCAGTAGTAGACATTTCCACAAAGTCATGTCATCGGTAAGTATTTTTCGAAAAAATACCTTTTAGAGAAAAATGAATTTTACGGACGAGTGGTCAAATTTGTTTCATATTTCCCTTTGTTTTCTCAAAACACATTACCGATGGTATTACTTATAGGAAAAGTTACCTAGCTAGCCTAATTTTAGCCAAAATTTGGTTGTGTCCGTATAAAGGGGTGTTGGCAGGAGAGGGGCGCCATAGAACAGGCCATAACCCGAATAGCCTCCCCTTATTCCCATCCGGTACGAGATTACTCGGCATACCCCAGTTTAGTTCTTAGCTAGCCTGTAGACGGTTGTGTCTTTGCGTCGCTCTTCGATTCCTACGGTTTTTGTGACCGGTCGTCTTGCGGCTTTACCTTACTGTTCTGGTTCACTCGGTTGTGCTGGCTTGGAGCTTACTCGAGTGTTTGTGCCTGAGACTGTTTTGAACTTGGCTTGGTGCTCATGAGGATTGTGACCGGTCGTCTCGTGACTTGACACTCTGTTGTGGACTTAGCGTGCCTGGGACTGGTGCTCACTTAAATTTGGCGGGCTAGGAGCCCTCTCGGCTTGTACCTAGCGCTGTGTGGACCACAACGTGCCTTGCCTGGCGTGCATGTGACGAGTTGGACCCGGGTGGTGTCTATGAGTCCGGTGGGCCTCAGGACGTCGCTTCACAGGCGTGGGTTTGCTTCATGGCCAGGTAATATCTCGGTGAATGCCCTCGACTGGCGCTCAGGGGAAGGGAAGAGCGCCGAGCGTCGGCACGCGCTGTGCACTCGTTTGATTCGTTTTCACCCTCGCGCGCAAAATTTTGGTGCGCGACCTCGGCGGCCGCGCTGGCTTGTTTATTTTTTTATTTTGGCCTCTATGTTGCAGTTACCAGGTTCATTCCTGCACGCATTGTGGCGTTGTTCAGGGGCTCTGTGACGAGCTGGGGGTGAGTCGGCGCATACCTACACTGTTGGCGCCCCCCCGCCTGGAAGATATGTGGTCCCAGCGGTGGGGATTCTACTGCCGTGAATGCCCGACACCTATCAGGGAGCGACCGCCAGTTCCTGCCCAAAGTGCCACGGTTGGTCCCAATACAGTTGGACCGTGACGGCCCAGGCCGGTAGGACTAACAAGGCGCAATTCCACGGAGGGCCCTAGTAAGGTTCCCCTTACCGTGACGAACAGGACAGATACCAATGCACACATTCCGCGGAGGGGGCGACGAAATTTTCCCTTACCACGACCGAAAAGTCCTATCCTAATACTGCCGGGCAGACGTCGGCACCCGAACATACGATGTTCCTCGCCCCAGGCCAGATGGCGGATCGCGGACCTGACAGACAGAAGGAGTCATGCTTGGGGGCTTCGGACGGAGAGGCACGAGCCAGACTCGCTTACAGCGGGATCCTGCCCCTAGAGACGACCGCGTGGCTTCTCGGTCGCAGGTCAGTGATGAGTGTGTATGTGAGAGCATATATTGTGCAGTAGGGTGCAAGATTTGTGTATGTTCGTATGTCATTGCACGGCACCTAGAGCCTTTCTTTCAAGCTAAGCGTTTTAACCCTTTCGCTGCCACAGGTGTTAAAAAGTTGCATTTCCCAGCGCCGCAGCTGTTTTGCCAGACCGCTGGGGCACAACACCTTTTATCTTTAAAAAGCTATAACTCTTGAACCACTGAACCAATTTACTTCATTTTTGAGAAGAATGGAGATGAGAAAACAAATTTGTACGCTGACACTCAAAGTTAAAATTTACATTATTATATTTACTGTTATTATGGGCGCACACGCCCAGGCAAGCTCCCTACAGGCGTCAGCGCCAGTTCCCGCACGCGTTAAACAGGCACAAACCTGCTGCTTGCAGGGACCACTAGTACCACAGGGCTGTTGCCACGTCCCACGCCATGATCCCAGGTCAGTATGGTGGGCCGCGCCCTCGCGCCCGATCGTAGAGACGAGAGCCCGCTCCAGAGGCAGTGCTGAGAGGCGTGAGACGACCCCACGACGGGAACCCGTTCCCCACCCTCAGCCACGATCAGACAGGTCTCCTGTCTCAAGAAGCGCGCGCTCCCTACACAGAGTCCAGGGTCGCGAGAGGAGCATGCGACGACGTCCCAGTGCCGTTGGGTCGCTACGCGATGGGAAGACCAGCGACTCCTCTTCGCCGTTCGAGTTCGTGGGACCGGCCTCCTAGACGACACTCTTCCTCCCGGACTTCGCGCGACAGCAGTCACGCTAGGCCTTCATCACGGTGGACGGGAGCCAAGTTCGTCCCCCCCCCCCTCCCCCCCTTGGCCCGTGCTGTTTCGACGAGACGCCGTTACGCACCGAGACGCCCGTTCGAGACCTTCCGTTCTCCACGCCGCTGCCGCTCCCCTCGGGACCGCCGGTCTGCCCCTGGCAGTTCGGCTTCTTCTTACGGTCGTTTGGAGCAGTTAGACACCTCTTCCTCCCATGTGCGTGATGGACGTCTCTTTCAGCTTGGTCCCAGAAGACTTCGTTTCGGCGTGGCTGGGCGATGACGGTGCCTCCTATTCACTACGCTCGCAGTCTCGAGATGTCATGGAGTCGCCGTCAGCTTCTTTCGGCCTAGGATGGAGACTCTTCAGTCCTTGGACGTAGCGGCCCCCCTCATCACGGTTGTCTTCCCGAGGAAGACTGCCCGCCTTCTCCCCCTGCCAAGAAGAGAGCTTCCGCCTTCGTGAACTCCGAGTGACAGCCCGAGCGTTTCAAGTCTCTTCCTCAACCGACCGGGTGCCGGGACCTACATGGTGCCTTCTCCTCTCACCCGCTTCAGGGTGCCTTGGGAGACACCGGCTTCTTCGCTGACAACAGGTGGCCGGCGGACCTGTCCATGGACTTCCGGTGGAGGTGGTACGCGGAACTTCGCAGAGCTGCACCTGCCCACTCCTGGCGGTGGGCCCCCTGGCGCTGTCCTGTGCTGGTTCTCTTCGACGTTGTGATTCTTCTCTTGGTCTTGCACGACCGCTTCCTCTTCCGCGATTCCCCGGCCTCTGTGGGGTTTCTGGACCTGGTGGCGCAGGACATCTTCCGCCATGTTAGTGGGCATGGAGCCCTTCTTCTCTCCGCTTAGCCGACATCCTCGCCTGGGCGGTTCCGGCAACCGGGCTCCTTACTACACCACTGTCACCGCCTTCCTCGCGCTGGGACCATATGGCGTTGAGGCGCGTCCTAGGCACACTCCTAGGCACTTCTAAAGACTCTCCTCTTCCCAACACACACAGCAAAGAAGAACTTCCGTCCGCCTTTTCCTCCTATTTCTCCGACAAAATCCAAACTCTGCGCAACACACTCGACACTCTGCCTTCTTCGCCTTGCCTCCCTGACACCCCCTTTTCCGGCACTCCCCTCTCGTCCTTCCGCCCCGTCTCTCAGGATGAAGTCCTCAAGACCATAAAGTCCATGCCTTTCAAAACCTGCGAACTAGACCCCCTCCCAGCTTCCCTCTACCAGGACGGCCTCCTAAAACTTTTGCCCTTCATTACCGACATCATCAACACATCTCTAGAAAATGGCTCCGTCCCCGATATCTTCAAGTCCGCCATCGTCCGTCCTCTCCTCAAAAAACACAACCTCGACCCAAACGAACTCAAGAACTACCGCCCAGTCTCCAATCTCTCTTTCCTGTCCAAGCTTCTTGAGAAGGTCGTACTCAACCAACTCAACCTCCACCTCGCCGACAACAACCTCCTCAGTCCCTTCCAGTCTGCCTATCGCAAACATCACAGCACTGAAACTGCCCTTCTACATATCCTAAACGACCTGCTTCTCTCCACTGACTCGGGCAACATCTCCCTTCTTACGCTACTCGATCTCTCTGCCGCCTTCGACACCATAGACCACACTATCCTCCTCCACCGCCTCCACCACTCCTTTGGCATCACTGACTCTGCTCACTCCTGGTTTCTCTCCTACCTCTCCGACAGACAGCAGTCCGTCACCATCGACGGCGTCTCCTCCAACCCAGTCAGGCTCTCCTGCGGCGTTCCTCAGGGGTCCGTCCTGGGCCCGGTCCTTTTTACACTCTACATCTCCCCCCTGTCCAACATCATCCAGTCTCACCACATACACCACCACCTCTACGCTGACGACTCACAACTACTAGACAAAGACAAACTCGACAACACTCAGACACTACTGACTCGCACGGCTGACTGCTATGAGGACGTGAAAAACTGGATGACAGCAAACAAGCTCAAACTGAACGACGACAAAACGGAAGCCATGCTGGTAGGCACTCGCCAGAAACTTTCCCAGCTCTCTCCCTCTCTCCACCTTCAACTCGACAGCACCCCCATCTCCCTCTCTGACTCGGTCAAGAACCTTGGCGTTATCCTCGATTCCTCTCTTTCCATGACCAGCTTCGTCTCCGCCACGGCCCAGGCATGTTATTTCCACCTCCGCCGCATCAGTCAGATCAGAAAATACCTCACTACCGAAGCTGCCACCAAACTCGCTGTCTCTCTCATCTTATCTCGCATCGACTACTGCAACTCTCTCCTTTCTGGCCTTCCTCACTCCACCACTCTCACTCTCCAGCGCGTCCAGAACAATGCTGCCCGCCTCGTTCTCAGAAAGAAAAAATCCGACCACATCACTCCCCTGCTCAAGCTCCTTCACTGGCTCCCCATCCCCCAACGCATCCAATACAAGATACTGTCTCTCTGCTACAAATCCCTGAACAACTACGCTCCTGCGTATCTCTCCAACTTACTTCACCCCTACACTCCTCCCCGCTCCCTCCGCTCCGCCTCTGACCCTCTCCGACTCCTCATCCCCCGCACCAAACTCAGCACTTTCGGCCCCCGCTCTTTCTCAGTATACGGTCCAACCACCTGGAACACTCTCCCACTCTCTCTCCGTCAGAAACACTCGCTCTCCTCCTTCCAGTCTGCCCTCAAAACTCATCTCTTTCAACAGTTCTAGCACTATATCACCACACTCCCCAGCCCAAGCTGACCGTCGTGATGTATCTTCACTATTTGTGTTACGTGAGTCATTGTCTAAAGCGTGCGCATGCGTGTGCGAGTTGTGAGTGCGCGCTTAGAGTTATAATTATTATAAGATAAGCGCATTATAAATACCGTAATTATTATTATTATTATTGTCCCCTGGGTGGTGGATAGGGGGTCCCTCGTGAGAGGGGTGCACCGAATGAAATAAGGTGCCATAAACCAACATGGTCTAAGGGAAGGTGACCCCGACAGAAAACCCCTGGTCCTCCTAGTAAGGGGGTTGGGCGTGGGGGTAGCTTCCCCACCCTGCAAAAAAGGAAATAGCTACAAAAACGCTGACGAAAAGACTAACAGTAATTCCTTTCCTGGAGGAGGAAGGTTCTTCTACCAGAAGACTTATGACGTCCTGTGGTGAAAGCCGGAAGTCTTCGGAAGCCACAGGACCGAGCCGCCTCTCTCTATCCAGGGATACAACCATGGGCACATGGAACGTCAAGACCATGTACCAGAGCGGCAAGGCCGCCCAGATAGCAGCGGAAATGCAAAAGTACAACCTTTCCCTGCTAGGTATCAGTGAAGCCAGATGGACGCAGTCTGGCCAGAAAAGGCTGTTAAGTGGGGAGATGATTCTGTATTCAGGTCATGAAGAGGAGAATGCCCCCCATACAGAAGGTGTAGCATTCATGCTGTCACCAGTGGCACAGAGAGCGCTGATGGGCTGGGAACCTCTTGGGCCAAGAATTATCACAGCAGCCTTTAGAACCAAGAAAAAGCTCAAGCTGAACGTCATCCAGTGTTATGCGCCAACTAATGACAGTGACGAGGAAGAGAAACAAGAGTTCTATGACCGACTCCAGAGTGCCTTGGACAAATGTGCGGAGCGAGACATCACCATCGTCATGGGCGATTTTAATGCCAAAATAGGGGAGGACAACACCGGATACGAAGAGGTGATGGGGAGACAGGGACTAGGCTCGGAGATGAGTGAGAACGGGGAGAGGTTTGTAGACTTTTGTGCTCTAAATCGACTTGTCATTGGAGGCAGCATCTTCCCACACAGAAGAATACACAAAGCAACTTGGGTCTCACCTGACCATACAACAGAGAACCAAATAGACCATATCTGCATTAGCAAGAAATTTAGAAGATTCCTTCAAGATGTTCGAGTGAGGAGGGGAGCAGATGTCGCCTCCGACCACCATCTGCTTACCTTAAGAATGAAGCTCAAGCTAAAGAAAAGCCGCACAGAGACAACAAGAAGACAGCGCTATAATGTAGGCCTCCTGAGAGAAACTGGAGTTAGAGAAAAGTTCAAACTGGTGCTGTCCAACCGGTTTCAAGCGCTACAGGAGCTAGTAAATGAAGAGGAGGCGGTCACCACAGAGCAGCAGTGGAAGGCAGTTAGAGAGGCGCTGAACTCAACCTGCAAAGATACTGTAGGGTTCAGGAAACACCATCACAAGGACTGGCTGTCGGCACAGACCTTGAAGAAGATAGAAGTGAGGAAGCAGAAGAAAGCAGCTGTCAACAATAGTCGCACGAGAGCAGCCAAAGTAAGGGCACAGGGGGAATACTCGGAAGCCAACCGCGAGGTGAAGAGTAGTATTAGGGCAGACAAGAGGGCCTACACAGACAGCCTGGCAGCAGAGGCAGAAAAGGCAGCAGGCAGCGGCAACATGAAACAGCTCTACGACATTACCAGAAGATTGTCAGGCAAGTATGGCCATACAGAAAGACCAGTAAAAGACAAAGAAGGCAAGCCTATTGCAGACAGAGCAGACCAACTCGACAGATGGGCCGAGTATTTTGAAGAGTTACTGAACAGACCTAGCCCACCCGACCCCCCCAGACATCCAGCCGGCAGAGACCGACCTACCCATCAGCTGTGACAGACCCAGCCGGGAAGAGATCAGAAGAGCAGTGGCATTTTTTAAGAACGGCAAAGCAGCAGGCCCAGATGGCATCCCAGCGGAGTCTCTGAAAGCAGACCTAGAGATAACAGTGGAGATGCTGTACCCACTGTTTGGAAAGATCTGGGAAGAGGAGGTGATGCCGGCTGACTGGAAGGAGGGGTACCTAATCAAGCTTCCCAAGAAAGGCGACCTCAGCAAGTGTTCCAACTACAGAGGAATCACCTTGCTGTCAGTACCAGGAAAGGTCTTCAACAGGATCATCCTGGAGAGAATGAAGAGCTCCATTGACCCCCAGCTGAGAGACCAGCAAGCAGGATTCAGGAAGAACCGATCATGTACAGACCAGATCGCCACTCTCCCCATCATCGTGGAACAGTCTCTGGAGTGGAGCTCCCCGCTGTACGTCAACTTTGTGTATTATGAGAAAGCATTTGACAGTGTGGACCGAGAGACTCTGTGGAAACTCCTACGACACTACGGTGTACCCACAAAGCTCGTCCGCCTGATCAAGAGCAGCTACGATGGCATGACATGTCGCGTGATCCACGAAGGGCAGTTCACCAGGGAGCTCCAGGTCAGAACCGGTGTCAGGCAGGGGTGTCTGCTGTCTCCGTTCCTCTTCCTACTGGCCATAGACTGGGTCATGAAGAGGACCACAGAGCACAGACGAAGTGGAATACAGTGGACACTGTGGACACAGCTTGACGACCTCGATTTTGCAGACGGCTTGGCATTACTGTCCCACACTCATCAACAAATGCAGGACAAGACCACGAGGCTTGCTGACATCTCGTCCCAAGTGGGTCTCACCATTCACAAACAGAAAACAAAGACAATGAGGCTGAACGCAACCAGGGAAGAACCAGTCTTGCTTGCTGGCACCCCGTTGGAGGAGGTGGAGTCCTTCACCTATCTCGGGAGCATCATAGACAAAAAAGGCGGCACTGATGCAGATGTCAGAGCACGAATCGGTAAAGCCAGAGCAGCCTTTCTCCAGTTGAAAAAAGTGTGGAGCTCCAGAGAGCTGTCACAACACACCAAAGTCCGGATTTTCAAGTCCAATGTAAAAGCAGTTCTCCTATATGGAGCAGAGACTTGGAGATTGACAAAAACCACAGTCGACAGAGTACAGACCTTCATGAACAGTTGCCTTAGAAGAATTTTGAAAATCCACTGGCCAGAGAAGATCAGCAACGTCAGACTCTGGGAGAGAACAGAGCAGATAACAGCAGAGAATAAAATTGGGCGAAGAAGATGGGGATGGATCGGTCACAGTCTGAGAAAGCCAGCTTCCAGTATCACTAGGCAGGCATTGTCATGGAACCCCCAGGGAAAGAGGAAAAGAGGTAGGCCGAGAAACTCCTGGCGTCGAGACCTCCAAGCAGACATCAAGAAACTGGGAACCACCTGGAGTAGAATCGAAGGAGAAGCACAGGACAGGAGTTGCTGGAGGTCTCTCGTCGACGGCCTATACCCGGGTAGGGGTGACAGGCGTAAGTAAGTAAGTAAGTCACCGCCTTGACTGCGACAGCCATCTGCGATCTGCTGCGTCAAGGTACCTTCCGGCACGCTTGCCCGCTGCCGACCGAGTTGAGGAACCACTGCGCAGGGCGCCGCTCTGTGGAGAATTCCCTTGGCCCCACCTGGCAGACCGTCAAGGAGGCTAACGAGGACCGGTGGCACAGACGGCGTCACGCTGTTGTCAGCACTGGACGTAGCAGTCTTCCTGGGACACTGACGCAGTACATGCCGGCATTCCGGATGGACTGGATTGGCAGGGTCCACTCTTCCGCGGAGGCACAGTTCGGAACTAGTCGGCGGGCAGCCGAGGGACGGAGGCGATGGTTCTGTGACACCGACGACGCGGTACTGGGAACGAAGTGGCAGCCTTTTCCCGGCGTGCGGCAGATGGCTAGGAAGTAAGCAGTATACCTTCGTAGATCTAGTTGTCGGCGCGGGGTGAGGACTGGTCCGACCGACATCACTACGTGGGCCGACATCGCTCTCTATCGTGTTAGCGGCTGCAGTTCAGATTACACACCAGCTGGGACGAGATGTCTCGTCTCTTCGCATCCTTCCTCCGGCGGAACGCTGCCCTCCGGCATCGCACTGGCTTGCTCTTAACTCCGCGGCGACCAAGCACTACAAGTCTTCTCCTCAGACATCAGCTTCGGGACCTAGCGGAGGCAGTTTGCGTGGCTGCGTGGAGTCAGCTGGGAGTTCTGGCGTTCTTCGGCGCCTGACCAGAGTAGACGATTTCACTCCCAACGGCCTGTTGTGCAGTTACCCGCCTGGCGGTGGATGAGAGCGCACTGGTGCAGGCAGGGCACAGCCAGTGGTCTGACGAGGATGGGACAAGAGCCTTCCTGTTCCGCGTCTCGCTGGGGTGAACGAGGTTCTGCGATGCGACAGAGGACGCTGTGGAACCATGCAGCCTGGGGCGCGATTACCGGGAGATGAGACTTGGCGACAGCTGGGCTGGCTCTTACAGTCGTAACCTTAGAGGTGGTCCTGTGCTCCGATCCCGCGACAGTACAGTCGACTCTTCTTGTGCCCAAGCCAGCGGTTTTGACGGCCGATCTTCGACCTATCGGCTCAGCACAAGTTCCTCGACACCACGGCAGATTGGCGACAGACAGAGTCCTGAGGGCAGCGCTGCGTCTCCAGGACTTTGTGACAGCTGGAGGTCCAGCGTCGAAACCAGCTGGCAAGCCTCGGCGGTAGGCAGGGTTACTGCGCGCGATTCTTTGTCGACTAGGCTGCTTACGCTACGGGACAGGTCCTATGTGGTTCCTTCGCGTGGATGACATCGAGAATGGAGTTCGTGGCCGTCCTGTTCGAGTACGACTCCCAGTAGGACGGGTGCAGTGCAGAGTAGGAGCGACCCTCAGAGCCTTACTTAGAGTTGACTGTTAGGACTGCTGTCTCGCCAGCGGATCGCCTTGCAGCCTGACACTTCTGCTTGAAGAGGAAGCGCTATGGCTGGTTCTGGTGAAGATTGACGTACACAGGGAAGATGCTAGTGCTCCTGAGGCCTGCTGCGCTTGGAGTCGTCGCCACGACCAGATCTTCCAGCTTCCCTGCTCGCCATCGAGAATCGACTTTATGAGGGTAATCGCGTGGTTGTCCTACAATCCCTCTTGCCAGAGGCTTGCGGCGGATATGATAGTAGCGCAGTCTGCAGCCACGAGGAGAACCGCTCGGCGGCTACGAAGGTAGGTGGACATTCTCCTGGCTCAGTGCGCCTCGTCACTTCACCAGTCATGGTCATCTCTTCACCACGTGCCCTCCTCTGCAGCTCCACACCCCACGCAAGATGCTCAAGCAACCGCGACAGTCGTCGTACCAGCCGTGCCCTGAACATCTCCTCCTCCACGCCTGGAGATTGCGCGGCGAGCCCTCTATCGCAGAGGCTTCCCTAGCGCGGCAGTGGATGCGATCGCGACAGCCCGCAGACCCTCAACCAGACGAGTTACTAGGGGAGATAACGAGCACGGTGTGATGAGTGTGGTGACAATCTTCTCTCCCCATGGTCTTGATGAAGCCCCAGCTGGCAGAGTGGCTGCAGCTGGCTATGCAACGACCAGGAACTGGCTCTGATCACCTTTCGGGGCTACCTAGCCATGATCGCCGACACCTTCCGGCGCTTGCGCTGGTCCGACCCTGGTGGCTGCCTGCAAGACTGTGCAGATCTGATGGGCACATCGGTCTCCAACACCCGGCACTACGTTCGCTCGTACCAAGATGGGTCTACCATGGGTGCTTACGTGGCTCAACTCCGTCCGTTTGAACCTCTGCAGTGGGCGCACTTGACGGATGTAACTCGGAAAACGTGCTCCCTGTCGGCCCTAGCCTCAGCCTCCAGGGTCAGTGAACTTCACGCGCAGTTGACACACCCAGATTGCTTGCAGTGCCGGAGGGACTGCTCCGTGCAACTGCTACCTGAACCGTCTTCATGACCAAGACGCGGTCTCCCTTGACGGGCCCACAGATGATGGCTATTCGACCTTCACGTGTGACAGACTCCACCCGGGAGACCAGACTACAGAACCCGGTGAGAGCCTTTACGTGGGTACCGGCGCTGGACCAAGCCTCAGCGGAGAGGACGTACCCGCCTGTTTCTCCCTTTGTCCCCAGGTAGACGTGACATCTCAGCCCAGACCATCTCCTCCTGGATCCATTGGGTGATTCGCTCTGCCTACCAGGACCTCGCCCCAGATGCAGCCAAACGTATGAACATCAGAGCGCATGAGGTCAGAGCCATTGCCGCAAGTCTCACTTCGACCGCAACTGCGCAGTCAAGGTCTGGGTGGCGGCTGTGGGATGGTGAGCTGAGACCACATTCGCCCGCTTCTACCTGAGGGACCTCTCCGCCCAGCGGCAGAACCTCTCGCTGGTGGGAGACTATGCAAGCAATGCAACACTCCCTCCCGGCGCCATAGGCGCCGCAGGTATCTTAGCTAAAATTATCGGGAGTTTGCTGCGGGAGGCCTGTGGGCAGTGTCGTTGGCATTAGGGGTGCTATAGCGGCACCCACCTCCTCTTCGGGATTCTTCCTATAAGTAATACCATCGGTAATGTGTTTTGAGAAAACAAATGAATTTTTCTTTAAAATGAATTTTTTTGAAAAATACTTACTGATGGTATTACTCGAAGGTCCCTCCCACCTGCCCCACTTGCCCCAGTTCGTAAGAAACTAAACTGGGGTATGCCGGGTAATCTTGTATCGGATGGGTATAAGGGGAGGCTATTCGGGTTATGGCCTGTTCTATGGCGCCCCTCTCCTGCCAACACCCCCTTATACGGACACAACCAAATTTTGGCTAAAATTAGGCTAGCTAGGTAAGTATTTTTAAAAAAAAAATGCATTTTAAAGAAAAATTCATTTTTTGTAAATTACATTCATTGATCTGTTTATTGTCTCCCCTGTCATGGTTGTTCATTGTCTCCCTTGTCACTTTAGTGGCTAATTCCTGATGTCCCATTTCTGTTTTCATGTCAAGTGTTTTGTTTTATGCCAGCGGCAATGAGATGCTCTTTGAATGGGGAGCCTTGCTGGCGGTGGTGAATCTGATTGGCTACGTCAGGTCATGTGATGCCCAGTCCACTCTGCTATCTGCAGTTGTCAAGTGTGTGGAGATGAAACCAAGGTATTACACTGTTTCATTGGGAAATAAACCATAAGAAAAACTACACCATGATGACAAATTTTGTGGCTTTCACTGCCAGTCTGGTTCCTTATACTGTTTTACAGGCTGTCTTTTTACACTTTCAGGGATGACTGTCCTCGGTCCAGGAGACTGAATCAGCTTTCTCAATATCCCCCAGAGCTGAATTTCAGATTTTGGGTTCAGCCAGAACAGCCCTTCAGCCAGCCTGTTCCATCTGCAAGAGGCATAAGTTCTCATCAGCCCCTGCAGGGGCTCATGACAATTTATGTCTTGTTAGCCATGAATCGTGGGACATATGACATACTGAGGCTAAAAGCTTCAAATTTTTACACTGCCATATGCAAGCTACATTATAGTACTTACAGATAAGGATATAGACCAATGGCTTTAGTTCAAGGGTGGTGCCAGAATAGCTTGGCGCCTAGAGGCGCCAAGCTATTCTGGCACTACCCTTGAACTATTTTAGTCAAACTTATTTCACACACTGGTGTATTCCGAATGATTAGGGTTAATCCATGGACCGTTCTCGGTCATTTAAATGTTTCGCATTGTCACCCATGAATTTTCTTTTCTTTTCTTTTTTGGTGGTCATTTGCATTCTTGAAAACCTGAGCGTTTGAAAGTCAGTCTTGAAGACCCACTACCGCCGTAACTGTTCAAAGATACACTTCTGTAACAGATGGTTATGAAACGCTACACACAGGTCTAGATATGGTTCATTTAGACACGGGACAATCCAGTTCAAAGAAGTACCCAACGGAGAAAGAAACACGCTTAGAAAAGACGGGTACAACACAATTTATTAATATTTCTGGTAAATACCCTTTGTCAAAATAGACAAACAAACAGAGAGATTAGCCGCTACTTATCTTCATTGGCAGAAGGAATGTGGCAACTCCAGTTCAGCACACGTCGTTTCGATATCAAGTAATTTGACAATGACTCCACTCCGTTCTATAAATACAACGCTTTCAGTACGAGAAACAGCTAAAAATAGATTGACATGTTGGGTAGAATAAATAAGTGCGATTGCGTGTGTGCTTTTGCTGCGTGTCCCAGCTGCTGTTAAAGTTGATTAGGTGTGTCGACAAGGCATAACAAACACAAATGGTGATGAAATATGTCTTCAAATTTACGCGTAATGGTACTTTAAAGGGTGTGTTTTATTTTTCCCCCTCACCCGAGTCTGCCCTGGGGGACTTGGGTGGGGTTAACTACTTTTTAGTTCCCAGGGTCACCCTGGTCAGCCCCACATGGTGGGTTTTCCCCTCTATTCTGGGGCATGTGTTTCTGTCTACCCTTGGTCCATTCAGCTGTATTTTCCTTTTTTAAACTCTCCCTACTGTCTGCGCTGCCTGTAGCTCTTGATATTGGATGTGTGTTGCTAAATGGTCTTAGCTTTATTTAGGCCCCATGTCGTAGGTTTATTTAGTGTATTAGACCGCCTGGCGACATACAGTCAATATTCTGTTTAGTTTTTTTTTCACAAGCAGTGCAGGCACGTCTTGAGAAAATCTTGTTGCTGTCGGGACGTTAAGCAATGTACAACCAACCAACCAACCTTTTTATCCAGATACACCCATTGCTTGAAATAAATTTGACTAATAGTTCAAGGGTGGTGCCAGAATAGCTTGGCACCTCTGGCGCCAAGCTATTCTGGCACAACCCTTGAACTAAAAACAGTTGATCCATCTCCTAATCTGTAATGTAGCCTTCATGGGTCAATAAGCAACTTTAACAAAATCAGTCTCAGGACGTAATGGGTTAAAAGGGGTTTTGGCCAGTGTTTGCCCAGATACATTGTAATCTATTAGACAATGTAATGTTGTTTTACTTTCAGCGTGTGTATGGCTGCTGCAGGAGAACTGCTGACGATGCGACTGGTGTTTTGTATGGAGCAGGTACTGTCGTTACTCTTTGTAGCTCAGAGAAGAACCCAACGGGGAAAGAAACACGCTTTGAAAAGACAGTTGCAACACAATTTATTAATATTTTGGTTAAATACCCTTCTTCAAAATAGACAAACAAATAGAGAGATCAGTCACAACTTGTCTTATCGCAGAAGGAATGTGGCAAGTGAAGGATGTCTATTTCAGGTAAATTATGTATTCAATATAGTCAAACAAACAAATAGAGATATCAGTCGCTACTTATCACAGAAGGAATGTGGCACGTGAAGGATGTCTATTTCGGGTAAATACCCTTCTTCAATATAGACAAACAAGCAAATAGAATGAATGAATGATACTTTATTTCTCAAGGATGTAAACAATAGCTGCACAGGCCTCTTTTCGTGTTTGTCCTTGCTAAACTGCAACATTAAAAGCAACATTAAAACAACATGTTAACAGTACAAACAAGCAGCTAGCAGCTATACCCACACGTCACTTGTGTTACATTCCGATATAAGTTCCCAAGTTGCTGAAGTTTACACAATCAATTGACAGGGTCTTTGGGGGGGGGGGGGGGGGGGTGCGATGTAAAGTAAGTGTTTATAGACAGTGACTCCGCGTTTAGGATACAGCTACTCTTTGTGTAGGAATATAGTGAACAAGCAAAACACTACGGTAAAGAGAGATACATAAAAACTAACAAGTGCAAAACAGAGGACCACAACAATGCGTTAAAAAGGGAAATCATTGACCTGGCTCTTTTAGACACATCTACGTTTCTTTCAAGTTTGCTCTGAGATGTATTAAAAAGTTTTTATCCTAAACAATGGAAGATGTCTCGTTTGCTGTATATGTGGAGAAAGTGAGTGCCATAAATAGGCACCCGTATACGAAAGGCTGGATTTAAACAAGTCAATTCGGGGCCTGTTGAATGACGAGACTGTTCCTTGAAGTGCTGTAGACCCTTTCGCTCTCAGTGAAAAGCTTAGCCAGGTAGAGGGGGGGCTTTCCTGTTCAGTGCTTTGTGCATAAGTACGCACTTATTTAACGTAAGGTGTTGATGTAAAGGAAGGAGCCCTGTTGCCTGAGAGATCAGTTGCTACTTATCTTATTGCAGAAGGAATGTGGCAAGTGAAGGATGTAGCACATTTCGGTGCTGTTTCTTTAGGCTCTTGTGAACAGTAGCAATGGCTGTGCCCACAAGGGGGTTAACCCTTTTAACCCCAAGGACACATTTTCCAAATTTTGGAGGTGTCATCTGACGACTATGTGCCTAGGGCCAGTTGCACGAGCGAGCTTAGTCCTGCGCCAGCCACTAAGCAAGGTGCGCCGCTATAGCGCCACAACACTCACCCCGCTATAGCAGCGCACCTTGCTTAGTGGCAGGTGCAGGACTAAGCTCGCTCATGCAACTGGCCCCAGTTGCAGGAGGTGGATCGACCATGATGATTCAAGGGTAGTGCCAGGTTAGCTTGGCGCCTGACGGCGCCAAGCTTACCTGGCACTACCCTTGAATTATCATGGTCGATCCATCTCCTGCTGTAGTGTGTCGGGGCTGAATGGGTTAATTTGTACATTTTGGGTACTGTGCTCAGTACCAGTGGCTGCAAGCACAAGGGGGTTAATTTGTACTGCACTTGGGTGCTGTTTGTTAGTGGTCGTGGGTGGCACTGTACTTTGTATGTCAAATGTTGCTGTATTACAAAGTGGCAAAACACACATTATATATATCTCAAGTCATTTTGCAAATGCATTCATGGGTGGGACTTTTCCGGCTACAGCCGGATTTCCGGATTCCTCCCCCCCCCCCCCCCCCCCCTCCCCCACTTAAAAAGTGCCCCAAGACCCTCGCTTCAGGATTCAACTTTTTTTTCGGTCCCACCCATGTGCATTGTAACGCACGCAGACTTGCCCCCAGTCGCACGTACAGACTCTCGTACAACAGACGCATACACCGCCACTGACTCAGACGGGCGCATTCACGCGGTAAAACACAACTCACGGGCTTTCTTTCTAACGAAAACTTTTATACAAAATAAATAAAGAAAATGCTCAAAAGATTATCAACTATTTACACCGCACCTTCCCAACTACCAGCATCTCAACATCACATCCACATACACACTATCAATGCCAGGCTAGGTAGTAGTATCTCACACTCTAACCTGCTTGGTGTTCTCACCTGGTTACGTTCAGTCCTTTTCACGTCTAGGCGTGCAAGTTCTTTGTTGTACGCCCCAGAGTCATCCCGTCTCTCGTACTGTGGACGTCCTCATAGCTCGTATGGTATACCGCAGTCCTCGCTGTGACCCGGGTGTCTCAGCACCGGTCACTCACTCCCTGAACCTCGCATTAGGTCCCTGGTGACTGACGTCTCGGCGTTATTCGCTCCACTCTCGACAAACACTCTGAACAATAATAAAGTCCTAAAACATAACTCTTGCTAAACACAAACACTTATTGGATAATATGAGATACATGATGTAACCTGGCTGATAAAAATAACTCGCGCGCTCATTCACACACACACGTGCTTCATAACCCGACTACTTTCGTAACACCCCCATATCTTTGTCACTACCTTGAACCAGATTATAACCTAACACTCTCGCTATACATTATCCCATACGCTGGAAAAGACTATACTTAACCACGTACTACCTCCATAACGACATAGGCATACACACCTCACATTCCTTAGTTATCCATCTCGGTAAATAACTATATACGAAACACCGGTTACCTCAATGAATTCCAAACCAACATAATTGAACCAAACCAGTCAATACTACACAACCGAATCAACTCCTATTAATGCATACTATCTTTAACGCAGTAACCATCAATAATATGTATAGAAACATACCTGAATTCTAGGTTTCAGAGTCTTGGAATACGGGCTAAGGTATCTCACACACGTCTGTCCTCACTGACAGTAAAGCCCCATACTGATGTATTTAGACCTCTGACTGAGCTCTCGCCTAAACTCACTAAAACTCCCCGTGCTAAACGTTCCTTTAAGATTCTACGTGGGTCTTGTGCCTCACGGAATATCGGCACAAAACAAGCTGCTAACAAAACTGTACCGTATTAAACCTACTGTGTGAACGCTATGCGTGAGCATAGAGTTTCATCACATGCATTGCTGTTGTGATAAAAAGTTACAAAGTAGTCAGACACACATGTCATACATGTCTGACTGCTTTGCAATTTTCACCACAACAGCAATGCAATTCTAGCTTTCCAAAATATAGACTTGAAGTCTGTTATTGACAGTAAGAAATGTTCTGTTGTTCGGCAGGTGCGGTCGCCTGCAGTGCAAGTTCAGGCGGCGACCACAGCTGTTCAGTTGGCAAGGGTGGAGGGGTAATGAACAGCTTTACATTTGTTTGTATTTCATTAAGACCATGTAGCGACCACGGCTGTTCAGTCGTTTGATTGATTTTAACCCCTTCAATGCTGAGATAAAATGAACTTGGCTTGACTGCAAGAGGCATAGATCCTCATGAGCCCCTGCAGTTGCATGGGCTCATGAGGCTTTATGCTTCTTGCTGACTTGACACCTCTCTGTATCTGTGCAACTGGATGGCAAGGGCTGTCCAGCATTAAAGTAACAGAGATTTCAGAAACACAACGTGATCACTAGCAGTGAAGGGGTTCAGATGATTATATTCAGAACTTTGTTTTATTACAACCTGGTTTTGTCCTCGCTTCATCGCACACCCCTCCCACTCACCCCACCCCAATCCCCACCCCTCGTCCCTCCTGTTCCTGATTTTCAAACAAATAGAGCTTATTTTAGGATAAGCGCTTGATAAATATTCCTTATTATTATTATTATATTTGGTTTTGGTACCAAATGTTCAGGGCTGTGAGATCTGCAGTATTGCATTAATTTGTGGGTCACATCAGACATTGTCGCTGTTAATACTTTCCAGGCAATTATTTTTGGTGACAATCTCTAGTAATATTATACTATGATCAAAATTTCAGACTGTACTGATTTCTTGACACACAAACACATTTAGTATTTAATATTATCTCCACAATTATCCAGAGGACAGTTTTCTGATTTGCTCTAGTATTACAACTATCCCTGACTTTTTCCAGTTTCCGTGAAGCGCTGGACCGGGAGGAAATAGTCTCCATGTTCTGCTATGTGTTGGAGGCAGATCCACTGCCCCAGGTAATGTACGACGTGTGTGTGTGTATGTGTGCGTGTGTGTGTGTTGGAGGCAGACCCACTGCCCTAGGCACAGTTCGACATTGTGTGTGTGTGTGTGTGTGCGTGCATATGTATGTGTCTTGGTTGGGTTGCATTTGTTGAATGTCTGAGCTGTTAGACTTCCAGAATTCATTGCAGAGTGGTAATTCAGCCATCCTGTACTGTTTGCAAGATGCACAGATTCTCATGAGCCGCTGCAGCCAGAGGGGCTCATGAAAATCTTTACTACTTGCTAGAAATATAAAACGGCCCGATAAACATGTGCATACTGGTACAGTTGTCCTGGTATAACCCCCCTTGTGTGTGCAACCACTGGGACAGTTAACAATGTGCGTGTTTGTACTGTTTTTAGTAAAGGCTGCTGCATGCGTGAAGGGAGGTGGGGGGTGGGGGGGAAGAGGAGGAGGGGAGGTGGGTTGCTGGTGACAGCACTAGAGAAAGCATCATCACAACAGGTACATAACTTATAGTACCCTTCTGTCTGGAAGAGGGGGGGGGGGGGGGAGGGGGATGCTGGTGGATTTATTTATTTTATTCAGCCATGATGCACAACAGGAGATGGTTTGAACTGTTATGTACTCCTCAGACATGGTCCATGGACCGTTGTCAATCATTCAGTTTTTCGCGCACTGTCGCCCATGCAAGTGAATGTTACAAAGTCTGTTGTTTCTCATTGCAGATGCTGCACTGCGCGTATTGCTTTCTCACCCTCATGCTCTACCACGGACAGCTGTAAGTGCACGGGCTCGCAAGGTCCAGTGCATTGATCCTTTAGACAGTACTGTACCTGCTATGATAGTTCAGGGGCAGTGCCTGGTGAGGTGCCTGTCTAATCGAGCACTGCCTGTGAACTGTGCACCATGCTGACTCTAGGGTCCGCTACCCAGGGACTCTCATGGTCAATCCGTCTCTGTAGCACACAGAGGACAACGCCCAAATTTAGCAATTTCAGCATGTGCAACTCATTGTGTAGCATCAGTCACATTAACCCATTCAGCCCTGACGCACTACAGCATGAGATGGGTCGACCATGATAATTCAAGGGTAGTGCCAGATTAGCTTGGCGCCAACAGGCGCCAAGCTAATCTGGCACTGCCCTTGAATTATCATGGTCGATCCATCTCCTGCAACTGGTGCATAGTCGTCAGATGATGCCTCCAAAATTTGGGAGATACGTGCGCCGGGCTGAATGAGTTAACCCTTTGGCTGTCGGTAGCGGTTTTTGTCACGATGGTTCCTCCAAGAATCATGGCGACAAAAACCACTACCGGCAGCCAATGTATATTAGCAAGGGAAACATCTCTAAAAGGTGGTCCAGACTAGGAAAATAAGGTTGAGACTGATGGATTTAATTCGTTCCATCCCAAGACGCATACAAGGTTAACCATTTTAGCCCCAAGGTCCCCTTTCTCAAATTTAGGAGGTGTTGCCTAACGACTGTGTACCAGTTGCAGGAGACGGATTGACCATGATAATTCTATGGCAGTGCCAGATTAGCTTGGCGCCTGAAGGCGCCAAGCTAATCTGGCACTACCCTTGAATTATCATGGTCAATCCATCTCCTGCTGTAGGGGACTCGGGGCTAAATGGGTTAAATGCAGGAATTGGCAGGACAAAAACTGCCACGGACAGCCAAAGGGTTAAAAAATGAACATTAAAAGCACTTTACATCTGCAGTTTACATCGCAACTCATTCAGCCTGACGGCCGTATTTCCCCAATTTTGGAGGCGTCATCTAATGACTATGCACCTGTTGCAGGAGATGTATCGACCATAATAATTCAAGGGTAGTGCCAGATTAGCTTGGCGCCTGTCGGCGCTAAGCTAATCTGGCACTACCCTTGAATTATCATATTAATAATAATACATAGTTTTTATATAGCGCCCTTCCCCACAGACAACAAAGCTTGAAACACAGAAATAATTTTAAAAGGGGGGGGGGGGGGGGGGATCATGGTCGATCCATTTCCTGCTGTAGTGTCTCAGGGCTGAATGGTTTAAGTTCAGTGCTTTAGGAGAAGCATCGACCATGAAAGTTCAAGGGTTGTTGCAGAACAGCTTTAGATGCCAGGTTGTTCTGACACTTCTTGACTTATTAAGGTTGGTCTGTATCTCGTAGCGTGTCAAGGTTGGATGGGTTGAATGTTGCAGGTGCGCTGTAGTGTGTAAGAAAATGAAGATGTGCGAGAAGGCGCTACAACTGTTGAGGGAGAGTTATGACACGGACACTCAGGAACTGATCCTGGCACTGCTAGCGGCTGCTGCCACACATGAAAGGTAAACTTCTATGGGGACAATATCACACTCAGCTTGAGGGGCGTAGAAGTAAATGGGATCAGCAAGAAGCATAGTTTCTCATGAGCCCCCGTAGGTGTGGGGGCACATGAAGATCTTTGCCTCTTGTATACTTGCGAGCAAAAGAAATGCAACATTTTTGGATTCATCAGAAACACTTTGCGGTGTCCAATGAATCCAAAAATGTTACATTTCTGTTGCACGTCAGTATATACGAGCACATGAGTTTCAGTGATTTGCATATTATAGGGTGAATGTTTGGTAACATCCTCAGATGGGTGCCAGTTTTGTGCTGAAATTGCGGTGTTTGAAAACCTTACCTGCCATAAGAAATGACATGCTCCTCTGGACCTTTTATACCCCACCCGGGTCTGCCCTGGGGGACTTGGGTGGGGTTAACTAATTTTTAGTTCCCAGGGTCACTCTGGTCAGCCCCACAGGGTGGGGTTTTCCCTCTATTCTGGGGCATGTGTTTCTGTCTACCATTGGTCCATTCACCTGTATTTGCCTTTTTAAAACTCTCTCTACTGTCTGCGCTTACTGTAGCTCTTGATATTGGATGTGTGTTCCTAAATGGTCTTGGCTTTATTTAGGCCCCATGTCTTAGGTTTATTTAACGTATTGGACCGGCTGGCGACATACATTCAATGTTCTGTTTAGTTTTTTTTTCACAAGCAGTGCAGGCACGTCCTGAGAAAGCCTTGTTGCTGTCAGGACGTTAAGCAATGTACAATCGATCAATCAATCAATCTGGACCTTTCAGGTTTTTTAAAATTCAACATAAGCACCCATGTCCTCAGTACAACATGGTTACCCAACTATTCTGTCAGTTTGTTAATTGTGTGTCAATAGATATTAGTGAATAGTCTGGCAAATTATCAATTTTGCTGGATAAAAAGGACAGGGGTCACGAGAGGTCGGCATTGTAAATTGCCAATTTAAAAAAAGAAAAGAATTGTAGTTATTTAGCAACATTTTTGCTAACTTTTTCAATCAACTTTGGCACAAAGGTAGCTGATCATAGGACCTTCCTATGTATACTAATTTAGTCGACTCATTTGCAAAGGTCAACGGTCACAAGGGTTTCACAGATGCGTGAAAATTGATTACATTTTGAGAAAACATGGATTTTGTTGGTGCGGAAGCCATCCCTTTACTTATTGTCACACGTGTGGATTGGTCATACACGTGGCTTTCTTGTTCTGTTTTCATTTGCAGATTACATCCACCATTACTTCGTGAAGTAGCCATAACGGATATTGTGACAGCACTAGAGAAAGCTTCATCACAACAGGTACTTAACTTATATTACCCATCTGTCTGGAAGAAGGGGGGGGGGGGGTGCGGAGGGGGGGGGGGCTGATGACAGCACTAGAGAAAGCATCATCACAATAAGTACATAATTTACATCACCCTTCTGATGACGGCACTAGAGAAAGCATCATCACAACAGGTACATAATTTACATCACCCTTCTGTCTGGAAGAGGGGGGGGGGGAGGGGGTTAGGGGGTGGGGGGGGGAGGTGCGGTGCTGGTGGATTTATTTATTTTATTCAGCCATGATGCACAACAGGCGATGGTTTGAACTGTTATGTACTCCTCAGAAAATAACTCCTAACTTATTCAAGGCACCAATGGTAGTGCTATACAATGCTATACAACATGTCCACAGGTATTGATGCGTGGCATCCTGAATGAGTTAATTTGGAAATGATGTGTGATGACACAAGTCAACACTAGTAGGTTGTCGTATACCATCTCTATCTTTGCACCTGTTTCATCCGTGCCAGATATGAAGTGAGTTAATTTGGAAATGATGTGTGATGACACAAGTCAGCACTAGTAGGTTTGCCGTATACCATCTCTATCTTTGCACCTGTTTCATCCGTGCCAGATACGAAGTGAGTTAATTTGGAAATGATGTGTGATGACACAAGTCAGCACCGGTAGGTTTGCCGTATACCATCTCTATCTTTGCACCTGTTTCATCCGTGCCAGATACGAAGTGAGTTAATTTGGAAATGATGTGTGATGACACAAGTCAGCACCAGTAGGTTTGCCGTATACCATCTCTATCTTTGCACCTGTTTCAACCGTGCTAGTTGTAAACTGGGTTAACCCATTTGGCCCCAAGACCCTACCACCGGAGATGGATGGACCATGATAATTCAAGGGTAGTGCCTGATTAGCTTGGCACCTGCAGGCGCCAAGCTAATCTGACACTACCCTTGAATTATCACGGTCCATCCATCTCCTGCAACTTACATAGTTGTCAGGTGACAACTCCAAAATTTGGGAAATGGGGCCTTGGGGTTAAGAGGGTTAATTTGGAAATGACATGTAGTGTGAGACCTCAAGTCAGCGCCAGTAGGTTTGCTGTATACCAGCTCTATCTTTGCACCTGTTTCAGCCGTGATAGTTGTAAAGTACGTCTAGCAGTTATGATGGAGTTTATGCGTATTTGTGTCGCAGAGCGTGTTTCACAGCGCGTCCATCTGTCAGAGTCTGTGTCAGGCCAGTCGGCGCAACAAGAAGCTCCTGCTGGAAGCCAAGCTGGTCATCGTCGTGCAAGAGTAAGGACCTCGCTTAGGCTGGTTCACATGTCCAGCCCTGCACACAAAATTCACAAATTCCAGCAGTTGTTGTCTTTCAATTTCACCCCACTATCAACCTGAACCCCTTGAACACAGGGGGAAATGAACGCTACCCAGCTGCAAGAGGCAAAACCCTCATGAGCCCCCACAGTCGCACTGACTTACCGCAGTTGCACTAACTTACGGCAGTCACACCAACTTACCGCAGTCACACTAAAACACTAACTTACAGCAGTTGCACTAACTTACCGCAGTCGCACTAACTTACCTCAGTCGCACTCACTAACTTACTGCAGTCGCACTAACTTACCTCAGTCGCACTCACTAACTTACCGCAGTCGCACTAACTTACCCCAGTCGCACTCACTAACTTACCGCAATCGCACTAACTTACCCCAGTCGCACTCACTAACTTACCGCAGTTGCACCAACTTACCCCAGTTGCACTCATTAACTTATCGCAGTCGCACTAACTTACTCCAGTCGCACTCACTAACTTATCGCAGTTGCACTAACTGACCCCAGTCGCACTCGCTAACTTATCGCAGTTGCACTAACTTACCCCAGTCGCACTCACTAACTTATCGCAGTTGCACTAACTTACCCCAGTCGCACTCACTAACTTATCGCAGTGGCACTAACTTATCGCAGTTGCACTAACTTACCCCAGTCGCACTCACTAACTTATCGCAGTGGCACTAACTTATCCCAGTCGCACGGACTCATGAGGGTTTATGTCTCTTGTTAGTCCCGTGTTCTTTTTGCTTAGGTTTGGTCCCATTTACCTCTTGGTTTTCACGCAACACTGCATTGTCTGATCACTGGCAGTGAAGGTGTGTATAGTTCATGGGTCATGTTAAAACTGCCCTAGTTTGTCTCGTGATGATAAGTCCATGAGAAGTGCGGTTTTTAATTTGTCAGGCGGCCGCAAGTGCATGTTTGTCGGAAGTGCGATAATCAATTTTAACCCTTCTCATTCGAAATACACCAGTGTGTGAAATAAGTTTGACTACAATAGTTCAAGGGTGGTGCCAGAATAGCTTGGCGACTCTAGGCGCCAAGCTATTCTGGCACCACCCTTGAATTAAAGCCACTGGTCTATATCCTTATCTGTAAGTAGTATACTGTAGTTTGCATATGGCAGTGTACACATTTGAAGCTTTTAGCCCGAGGAAGATATGGGTTAAGAGACGGCTAATCCATATTTGCGAACAGTGAGATTTTCACTATACTGCAACGTAAATCTCACCTTTCACCAAAATGGACTTGCTGTCCTCTGACACATGACAGCAGAAAATAACATGTCACGCAGATTATGTATTTCTTGCTTTAACACACTCTGCCTCAGGACCGAAATCCCCAAATTTTGAAGTTGCCCTCTAAAGGGACTGTATTACAAATCTAGAGACAGATCGAGCTTGATAGTTCAAGGGCGGTGCCAGAATAGCTTTTGGCACCTATGGGCGCCAAGCTGTTCTGGCACCACTCTTGAACTATCATGCTCGATCCATGTCTTGCTGTGGTGTGTGTTGGGGCTGAATGAGTTAAACTTACGTATTATTTTTCACAAATTATATCCATTGACATAATTTCAATAAGAGTCGGTGCCATGCCTGACACGTAACCAAAGCTCCACAGAAAAATGTAACCAATGCTTTGTTTTGGGTTTTTTTCTTGTCAGTTTGCTGGCAGATGGCCTTCAGAGCCCAGCAAAAGAAGTATGCGAGGAGCTGAATGCATCGCTGGCTGTCCAGGCTCCACAACAAGAGTTGGCTGGAATGCATGTCTCAAGGCAAAATCCATCTGCGGCGTCACAGCAAATGTAAGTCGATAATTTCAGTTGGTGGCTTCAGTGATAGCAATGTTGTGAGAAGAAATTTGTTACAGAATTGTTGTCTTCGTTATGTTTGTAGTCGGGCCAAATTAAAAAAAAACACAGACTCATGTATTTGGACATGTACAAGTTAAATGACAAGATTGACCCCTTCGGTGCCAGCGATCATGAATTGCATGTCTGCAACAACTGCACACAGACTGACATTCACATGAAAAACAGATGTAAATGAGACCCAAAAATAAAGAAAGAATGTAGAACAAGAGACATAAATCCTCATGAACCCCCGCAACTGCAGAGATAAACACAGATGTATAAATGAGACAAAATATGGGCACAACATAGGACGAACAAGAGACATAAATCCTCATGAACCCCCGCAACTGCAGAGATAAACACAGATATATAAATGAGACAAAATATAGGCACAAAGAGCATAGGACTAACAGACATAAATCCTCATGAACCCCCGCGACTGCAGAGATGAAGACAGATATATAAATGAGACAAAATATAGGCATAAAGAGCATAGGACTAACAAGAGACATAAATCTTCATGAACCACCGTGACTGCAGAGATAAACACAAGGACTAACAAGAGACATAATCCTCATGAGGATTTATGTCTCTTGCAGATGGGTGGCGTTCACCTCGCCCCAGCAGTTAAAGATTCAGCTTATGTAGTTCTGTCCGTGTGTGTTATATTTTGTTATCGTCTTGTTCACAGGATTTTTCCGCAAGTGAAGTGGTCGCAGAATACATTCCGCGTTGTTGTGACCGTTTCTCTACGTGGAGCCCGGGAGTCAGATTTCACCATCACAGACACTAAAATCCACTGCAGGTAACCTTGTCACGTTTGGTGAAAGCTATTAGAGATTAACTGACCCTGTTAGTTCAGGGGTATTGCCTGAGCAGCTTTCAGGCTGGTACACGTAGCTCGAGGTTGTAGTTTGGTCTGTGTCGGTTCCTCTGTTATGTATCTTTGACATCCGGGGCATATTCTGTTACAGGAGTGAAGCTGATGGTCAGCTGCATGGCTTCGACTTGACCTTGTTTGGTCACCTTGAAACGGAGCGCTGCAAGGCCAAGGTCGGGCCCTCACAGGTCGTTCTGTCCTTGAGAAAACTGGAGCAAGGAATGTGGAGTCGCCTGACGCGGGACAAAATCAGGGTGCGTCTGGTTTAACGAGGTTATTTGTGAACTGCAGGAAATCGAGTCGACCTCAGCCAGCCAGAGGCATAGATTCTCATGAGCCCCAGCGACTGCAGGGGCTCATGAGAATCTGTGCCTCTTGCTGCCACTGTCTCTTGCAGATGGATCAAGCCAGGCAGCTGGTGTGCAGTCACACCTGCTAGCTAGCAGCCACCTGTATAATTATAGTAGTCACTTGTCTATAGGGCTCGGGAAGCCGACGTCATCACGCCAGTCATGGCGGCCATCTTGTGAGGATACGGGACTAAGCGCTCGTAGGGAAATCGCTGTTTTCGTAATGTCAGGAAAGCAATAAAAGCAAGTCTTGCCATCACTGTAGGAAACCACTCCCCAGAATCTGTTTTTTGTTTGTTTCCAAAGAGGAAGAAACATGAAGAAAAACGTGTTGAAACACTATTTCGCTATTATCTCATGACTATGGTATCCTCTTAAGATGGTGTCTGACGCGCCGATGCTGCTAGGCAACGCGGGGAACTTCCCGAACCCTATGACGGCCTATTGCAAGAAGTATACCCCACCACACTTTGAGGATTACAAAGACCCTCGAAAAGTGGCCAGCTGTCTGTTATGGCCACATCTGTACTGTCCCTCAGACGCCCACTGTGCAGGTTTGACTTCTTCCTTTCTTAATCCTTTTCATCCTGAAGCACGACAGCTTGAAATAAACTAGACTGCGAAGGTTCAAGGGTGGTGCCAGAATAGCTTGGCGCCTGAGGCGCCAAGCTATTCTGGCACCACCCTTGAACTAAAATGGTTGATCTGTCTCCCTATCTGTAATGTAGCCTTCATAGGACAATAAGCAATTTTTTTTAAAAAATCAGCCTCGGGATGTACATGTAAAGGGTTAACCCTTTTCGCTCCAAGGTCCCATTTCTGTTGCCTAATGACTGTGTACCAGTTGCAGGAGATGGATTAACCACCATCATTAAATAATAAAATAAATACATCAGCGCATTAAATAGACGCTTAATCCCAATTGAAAATCGGCTCAAAGCACCGCCACGAACCGAACCCAACAAGCACGCTCACGTGAATCACGCGCATTCACTCACACACTGTACATAAACACGGGACATTCACGTGGTGCTAAGGGCAAGCTCAAGCGAGCTACTGAAGTTTTGGAAATTCAAATCACTTATTTTGGAAATTTGATTACGTGGGCTGAAACTGAAGCCAAGCTAATCTGGCACTACCCTTGAATTATCATGGTCGATCCATCTCCTGCTGTGGGGACTCGGGGCTGAATGGGTTACGGTAGAGTAGGGTTCCTGCAGGAGTGTCGTAACTCTGCATACGCTGGTAACTTCCAAGTCCTGGTGATCTCGGCTCAAGCCAGCCCCACAGGGTGGGTTTGTTTCTTCAAAAACATTACCGATGACATGACTGAATGGAAGTGTCTACTACTTACTCATTCTAGCCTAAGAGCCAGTTGTGTTAAGACACAACCCGGGAGGCACTCGGGGAACCCCGATGGGACCAAGAGTTGTCTCCCTATACCCACCACCCGGAAGCCGGGTACCCATAATCCCCCAGTCTAGTCTACTTAGGCGCACGATTCGGTCGTCTTGCGCTCGGCTCTAGCCTACGGACTTTGGTTTTCGACCGTTCTCGGGTTCGGACTTGCTGTTGGAATGAAGAGCGGGAGATAGGATCGTTTCGTCGGCCCTGCCTGTGCTGCTGCGTGGTTTTCTCGTCCCCACTGCTTGGCGCCTGCGCTTCGGCCGCTGGTGAGCTGTCCGGTGATCTTCGCCGGTCGTGCCAGGCGGGTTTTGGACGTCTCCCCCCGTTCCCCTTCGGCGGAGAGGTAAGGTAGCGGGATTGACCCTCGGCTGGTTCCCGGGCTGGGCACTGGTTGTGCAGGTACGAAGTTTTTCGTCTTCTTCTCACTGTAATTGCGCCCCCATTCACCTTCGGTGAATCGTAGAGAAGTTTCCTACGCTTTTGTACCTTGGGTGTGGAAAATTCTTTTACTCCATGGCCTGATTAGCTGAGTGGCACAGCTTGAGTCACGCCTTGTCATCGCGTGGTTTGTTCGGGACCAGCGCCTGTTCTGTTTTCGCTCACGGGTGATGGATTTAAGCGCACACTCGCATACGCAGGCATACGCGGTAGACAAGTACTCACGTACCTTAGACAGTGGATATACGTTCCGGCGGGCAGCTGGGGGGTTTACGCTCCTTGGCTGGGCGGGCCCCTCGTGGCATGTCCACATAAAGTGGTGATTTTCTGCCCCAGATGTTTTTCTTGTCTTGATTGTCATTGCGTATTGAGTTGTACAGCATGCGGCCGGTGTTGGTTTTTTTTTTCCACACACGGTCACCCTTAGTAATAATGTTTGGGGGCCTGACTCCTTTTGTCACAGGGGTTGGTACATATGTTGTTGCTCACCTTAGCACTTGACGGCGGTGAATCTACCTCGTTACTGCACTGCTAGATTGCAGACGTGCAGTTTGGTACCTCGCTTCCGTCATGACGTATTCATCTTTTGTGTACATATGTTGTTCCCTCGCCTTAGCGCTTGGCGGCAGTGGGCCTGCTTGCTTACTGCACGGCTAGTTGTCGGCATGCAGTTGCAGACCTGTTTACCCAAGAATACACTTTTGGAGAAACTGACAACTCACTGGCTTGGGAATAATTACACATGTGAGGTCCAAAGTACACAATTAGTCAGTTGAAAGTACACTGACTACACCCAGGGGGTAAACAGGTCTGAGTTTGGTACCTCGCTTCTGTCATGACATGTTTGACTTTTGCTACATATGTTGGTTGCTCACCTTAGTGCTTGAGGGCAGTGAGTCTACCTTCTTGCTGCACTGCTGGCGTGCAGGCTTGACAGTCTGTTACCCCGCTTGGTGCTTGTGTGTTTTGTTGTTACGAAGGCTACCTTTCGTGGCTTAGTCCCACAGGACTCGCCCGCAGGCCTTCGGGTGTTATCTGTTGCAGGGATGCGCTACCCATTCACACAGATGACAGTGGCTAGTTCAGCCCCCAGGGGTCTTTCGCCACTGCACCGGATGCCCCGCCGACCATGCTTGCTTGCAAGCGATCGGCACCGGTTTAGGCGCCTTCCAGACACTGCGGGTTTCCGCACGACAACGGACTGCCCTGGGAGAGAAGCCACACCGGATGTCGCGACTAGTGCGCGAGCATGGATCGTGGAGGCCGCTGCCAGGGGGAGCGCACGGGAACAGCCTCTGGCAAGGCCCGCTCGGAAAGACAATTACGCACACGTCCGACGTCTTAGGACGTTGCAGTACACTACCACCTTGAGAGGACAAGCAGCTTCTCGGCTGTAAGCCCCAGCCCGGCTGCTACTGGTAGGTGTGTTCTTCATGTCCAGGCAGCGCCCATTGGGACTAGGCCTGTCTTCCGACACGGGAGGTGCCTCCTACCACATTGGGATGATTGCGTCACCTGGCCTCAGCAGCGCGGATGGCAGCATTGAAGCGTCTGCAGGCAGGAGCGACCTATGCTGTTGGTGCTTGAAGGATCCCGTTCCGCCCCGATGAAGAGGGGCATGCCGATGTCCTTCACGCAAGGCAGATGTTCCGGTGGCCGTCGGACAACCACTGGGTCGGGTCTCCTATGCGCAGGATGTGGATACGCCTTCCAACGTATCCTTGGCACCGGTCGCTTGAGACCAGGACGTCCCTGTGGGAATCCCCACACCGGATTCAGTGGACTAGTGCACGAAGTGGGCCTGGATCGATGAGGCCGCTTCCAGGAGGGAGCGCGCCCGGACTAAGACTTCCAAGAAGCCATGTCCACTTTCTGCCCCACTTGGCTCCAAGAAGCCCGCGGGATCCCGCTGGGGGTCCCCCTTACCGGCAAGAAAGCCCGCCTCCCTCGGAGCCCGGCTCAGAGACATTCACGTGCACGTCCAGGGACTCTAGTAAGAATGCTCGTCTCCAAGGAAGCGGAGACTACTATCAACACAGTTCCGGGCCACCTCTCGTCCCGCTCGCTCTGCGCGGCGCCAGAATAGGGACCACTATCGGACTGCTGAGGACATGCAAGCTATGCGGAGGCTTCCAGTGGCCGTCGGGTAACCGTACAGTCTGTCTCCTGTGCGCTGGGTGTGCTTCCGACCACTCTTGTAACGTCTGTGCTACCTGGCCGGAGCTGCGATGGTCTAATCTCTGGAACTTTAGAGGAGGGAGACTCCTACCCTCTCGGGTACTTGAAGATTGCCGAGACGCCTTCCGCTGTGCCCCCGGCACCGGACGTGCGAGACCAGCTGGATCCGACACAGAAAACGCCACTGAGTAATCGAGGGATTAGTGCAGTGTGGGAGTTCGACCGTCAAGACCGCCTCCGTTAGAGAGCGCGCCCGGATACAGCTGGTGGAAAGAACCCGCCTCTCCCAAGAGCCTGGTTTGGTGGGACGCTCGTGGCGGCCCTCCTCCACCGTCGTTCCCCACTCGTCTCTGAAGAAGCTGCAGGGATCCCGCTGGGGGTCCCCTGGCCGGCAAGAAACCCGCCTCTCCCAAGAGCCTGGTTCACAGAGACATTCACGCACTCGTCCGGAACCTCCTGGTTGTGAAGAGCGTAGACACAGGGATTCTACTCGACGTTATCGCTCTCCCTCGCAAGATCATAAGAGGACCTTCCCGCTCGGGTGCTTGGAGTTGCCCAAGACGCCTTCCGCTGTGCCCCCGGCACCGGACGCGCGAAACCAACTTGATCCGACACAGAAGACGCCACTTGAGTATTCAACGGATTAGTGCACAGAAACCCGCCTCTCCCAAGAGCCTGGTTCGTTCCCCACTCATCTCTGGCCGCAGGGATCCCCTTGCCGGCAAGCAACCCGCCTCTCCCAAGAGCCTGGTTCACAGAGACTTACACGCACTCGTCCAGATCCTCCTGTTCGCGAGGATCGTAGGCGCTGGGATTCTACTCACCGTTATCGCTCTGCTTCGCAAGATCGTAGGAGGACCTTCTCCACTCATCGTTCGACGGATCAGGACTCCCTCGACTGGTTTCGCGTTCCTCATCTTGTTCGGACTCCCGTTCGTCCCGTTCCTCTTCCCATCGACCGGCCACTTCCCCTTCCCTCGTCCTCTCCGTTCCGTTCCTCCTCGTCGCAGCCGTTCTCCTCGTCGGAACCCGCCTTCGGCAAACGGGAGAACCTCGCCGCGTCGCTCCGTCTTCGCTCTCCCCTTCGGAGGGAGTCTTCGACCTGCGGTTCGCCGTCAGCGGGATTCCCTCCCTCGGAGCCCTCCTCGGTCGCCGGTTCCAGACAGCGGGACTTTGACACCCTGAGTTTGACGGCTGACGACCCCTCGGACTGGTTGCTCGGACGTCTCAGCCGTTTCTCCTCTTCCTCTTCTTAGGCTTCCAGTGCTGCGGTTCCATCAGACCTGTTCTTCTGCGCGGATGGACACTCGGCCGGCGCTGGACGGGACATCCAAGCTCATCGCCGCCGCCCTGCTGCGGAAGTTGCCCGGCATCGCCCCTTGACTCACCGGGGGTTCTCATCCATCGTGGACACTGGGGAACCAAGGCGCAGCCCCTTCTCCCTGACGTCTAACCATCTCGACAACTCTCGTTGGGCACCCGGGGGGTGCCGTACTTCGGACAGGTGGTACCGCTTGGCTGTGCTCGGGGTGGAGGCCTAGCCACTACACGGAGGCGAATCTACTCACCTTAGTCGTCTCTAAGCCCGGCTGCTGAAGCTACGCTTCCTACTTCCGTGATTCTTCTCGAGGTCCAACCCTTCGACCTTCGGACTTCGCGGACAAGAGCGTGCTTAGCTTGGATCTGACGCGGACTACTAGGCCTGCTTCTTCGGCTCGTGGGGGGAAGGATAGGTCACAGGAGCTTCTCCTCTTCGGCTACGCGACAGCGGAGGTGTTCTTCCAGGATCAGGGCAGCTGGCGATCCTCCAACCAGTGCATACCCCCTACCCTGGTGCTTGTGGAAAGAACTTCATCTCCCTCCGTGCGTGACGCTACCTGGACCGACGGTAGATCTGGGCCAGTCTTCCCCGGTGGGACCAGTGGCTACACACGGAATACACCAGGACACCTTCGGAGGATTGGCGCATGAGACCAGGATGATCCTACGTTTTCAGTGGACTGGGGCACAGGATGGGGCCTTGACCGAGGCCGCTACCCGGACGGAGCGAGCCCGGACACAGCTTTTGAGAAGCAGAGAACTCGCCTCACAGAGCCCAGTTCAGAGAGTCGCGCTTGGCGACGTCCCACGTACAATCTCGGTACCCACTCGTCTCCAAGTAAGCCGCCGGGATCCTGCTGGGGGTCCACTTGCCGACAGGAACCCGCCTCTCCTCAGAGCCCGGGTCGGAGAGACTTACACGCGCTCGTCCGGAGCCTCCTGTCGACTCCCCTCGGGAGGAGTCATCGAATGCTACGTCTTGCCCTTGCAGCCATACGGCGCCTGAGGGATGTTGCCGTGGTGGATTGGTTAACGAGCTTCAGGAGCTACGCCTCACCCTGTCTGCCTACAGTTCGAGGGAACAATTACGTACAGCTCCTCTCGGACCATACCTTACCTGGACCGCCGCGCCTTGGTCCACAGGTTCACCTTGCGCCCGCTTACGGGGCGCTATTCCACCAGGAGACCACGTAGCAAATCCCTGTACAAGCCTCACGGGTGCCTACGACATAGCCGTTCGCTTCGGACGCGCTCGCCTCTTTGCCGGTTCCGGCAGCACTGACGCTACAGGCCGGACGTTCTTCCTGGTTAAGCTCAGTCATACGTTCTGAATTACAGGACCCCTCCCTCAGGGAGGTTAGAGGCTACAGGTGCGTTATCAAGGCACTTGCAGGGCCACGAACGTCACATGCGTCAGGGACTGTACTGGCTTGCACTTCGTGGCTACTGGAGGCTGGCGGGCAGGATGACTTCGCCCGCCTCGATTGCAGAGCTCTGCCAGGCCAGAGAGACTCCTCGCTCTGGTGGAGGCCTTTTTGCGGGGGGCACAACTCCCTCCTGGCGCCTCAGCGCCGTAGGTATTCACCTACCTAGGGTCGTCGGGAGTTTGCGTTCGGGAGGACGGCCCTTGGGCCCTAAAGTGTGCTGGAGCGCGGCACCCACCTCCTGTTCGCAATTCTTCCATTCAGTCATGTCATCGGTAATGTTTTTGAAGAAACAAATTCATTTTTCTTTAAAAGGTATTTTTTCGAAAAATACTTACCGATGACATGACTCAAACGACCCTCCCACCTGCCCCGCTTGCCGCTCGTGCGCCAAGTATCCTGACTGAGGGATTATGGGTACCCGGCTTCCGGGTGGTGGGTATAGGGAGACAACTCTTGGTCCCCTCGGGGTTCCCCGAGTGCCTCCCGGGTTGTGTCTTAACACAACTGGCTCTTAGGCTAGAATGAGTAAGTAGTAGACACTTCCATTCAGTCATGTCATCGGTAAGTATTTTTCGAAAAAATACCTTTTAAAGAAAAATGAATTTTTCCCTCTATTCTGGGGCATGTGTTTCTGTCTACCCTTGGTCCATTCACCTGTATTTTCCTTTTTTAATCTCTCCCTACTGTCTGTGCTTACTGTAGCTCTTGATATTGGATGCGTGCTGCTAAATGGTCTTAGCTTTATCTAGGCCCCATGTCGTAGGTTTATTTAACCTATTGGACCAGCTGGCGACATACATTCAATATTCTGGTGTTTGTTTGTTTGTTTGTTGTTTTTTCACAAGCAGTGCAGGCACGTCCTGAGAAAGCTTTGTTGCTGTCGGAACGTTAAGCAATGTACATTCATGTACAATCGGGCTAATGGGTTCCAGAGTTAGTTATGTAGGTTCTTTGACCAAACTCTTATTTTGCAGTAAATGATGCTACGTTTTAACCCATTTAACCCCATGACTGCATTTCCCAGATGTTGGAGGCATCACCTAACCACTAGTAGATGCAGGAGATGGATGGACCATGATAATTCAAGGGTAGCGCCAGATGAGCTTAGCTTCACTTTCAGCCCACTTAATCAAATTTCAAAAATAAATGATTTGAATTTCCTAAACTTCAGTAGCTCGCTTGAGCTTGCCCTTAGCACCACGTGAATGTTCTGTGTTTATGTACAGTGTGTGAGTGAATGCGTGTGATTCACGTGAGCATGCTAGTCTGGCACTACCCTTGAATTATCATGGTCCATCCCTCTCCTGCTGTAGGGTTTCGGGGCTAAACGGGTTAAGGCTTGTTATGCCAGGCCTCTTTGGCTAAGTTTGTTTTCATGTTTTATTTTCAGTTCCCCCATTTGAAGCCGGACCTTGATAATCTTTACGACAGCGGGTCTGAGTCTGAGGTGGAAGAAGATGACAACCCAATGGTCCTGGCAAAAAGTATGTGTCAACTGCATTCTGTCTTGGTTGATTAGCTTTGGTCGTTTCATCTCCTGCTAATTAATCCATTTAGCCCCGAGTCCCTACAGCAGGAGATGGATTGACCATGATAATTCAAGGGTTGTGCCAGATTCGCTTGGCGCCTGAAGGCGCCAAGCGAATCTGGCACTACCCTTGAATTATCGTGGTCAATGCATCTCCTGCAACTGGTACATAGTCGTTAGGCAACACCTCCAACATTTGAGAAATGGGACCTTGGGGCTAAAAAGGGTGTGCTTGCAGCCCGTGGTGCTGTAAACAGTATTGGTGGCATCATACACGCTTGTTTTCTGTGTAAATTGTGTCATCGTTTTGTGTGTACCTGACACTGTCACGTGGCCCCCTAATGATGGACATGCAGATTTATATTCTCTGTCTCCCCAGGAAGAGTTGTGCGCCTGCCCAAATACGAGCCTGGACCCGAGCCTGTGCAGCGCTTTTCCTACAGTGAGGACAGCGAAGACTCTGAGGATGCAATAGCGTCCTACAGCGACGAGGAACGGTTCGCACAAGACAATGACATCGACTACAGGGCTTTCATGGATTCTGTTCTGGAGAAGCAAGCTGATGAGGCTACATAATTTGGCATCAAGGTTGCATGTGCATAATTTCTAAGCACACTAATTTAGTCAACCCATCACAAAGGTCAAGAGTCACGGGTGGTTGACGTGTGTGAAAAATGCTGACATTTTGAGAAAACATGCATTTCACTGGTGCAGAAGCCAGCCCTTTAGTTATTGTCACAAAGGTCACGTGTGGATCGGTCATACCCGGACACACGAGCCATAAGGGCTTTGCATTTCACTGGTGCAGAAGTCAGCCCTTTAGTTATTGTCACAAAGGTCACGTGTGGATCGGTCATACTGGTACACACGAACCATAAGGGCTTTGCATTCCTTGTTTGTTTTTGGCTCACATGTGAAGCAAAAGTGAGTCTATGTTCTGGGCCAGTGGTCGTCTGTCCACCGTCATCTGTCGTCCATGGTAAAAAAACTTTTACATTGGCATTTTCTTGGAGACTATTCAAGCCACAGTCTTCAAACTTGGCCCAAGGATACTTTGTGGCAAGAACTTTCTAAACATACCAATTTCAATGACCTCTCACAAAGGTCGAGGTCACAGGGGATCAGGAAATATATCAAAAAAAGCTGTATTTTGACATAATGTATTTTTTCTCAATACTATTCACAACTTCATACCCAAACTTGCTGCAAAGAGACCTGATGGTAATACCTTTCTATGCATACTAATTTGGTTGATCCCTCAGAAAGGTCAAGGGTCACGAGCCTGTGAAGCAAATTCATCCTTTTGAGATTAGCATCACTGCTCCCATCCCAAACTGAGGAGGCAAAATCCAAATATGGCTGAATATGGCACAGTAAAAAAGTGTCCTTGTTGGTTTGTTAGTAAAATATCTTAATTTTGACAGTAAGAATAATTTGTTTCCTCAAAAACATTACCGATGACATGACTTTGTGGAAAATGTCTACTACTAGCTCAATTTTAGCCTACTCACCCGTTGTGTGCCCACACAACCTGGGAGGCACTCGGGGAACCCCCCTAGAGGGGCCGAGAGTTGTCTCCCGTTTCCCGCCCTACCGGATCCGGTCACGAGACCGGCCAGTCTTGCTACTTCGCTCGTACAGAGAAGACGTGTCTGGCCTTGCTCTCGCGCTGCTTCGACCGGTCTTCCTCTTGCCTACGCTCGTTGCCTCTTCGTGTGCTCTGCCGCCTTCTAGCGCTGACCTGCCTTCTCGTTGCCTGCCTCTGCTTGCGTCGTTCTGCTGCTCTCCTCTAGGCTGTGGAGGTGTATGGCTACCCTTCCCCCCGTTCCCGATTTGTCTCGGAGGTAAGGTAGTAGTAGCTACCCACAGCCGGCCCTCGGGCCGAGAGCCGGCTACCGTTGGGCTTCCCTTTCGGCTTTGTTACTACGTGGGCGCCAGCTGTTGAGCTTACGTTCCGGCGCCTTGCACAACATTTTTAACGAGTCTCCTCGAGGGACGTCGCCTTTCTCTCCTTTTTGTGCTTCACTGTTATGAGTAGACGTTGCCTTTAGAAGCTAGGGTTTCTTTTTCTCGTAGGGCCTTTGGGCACCCACGCTCCGTTCGTCTACCTTAAAGGCCCTTTAGCCCTTGGAGAGTGTAGCCACTTTTTCACGCGCCGGTGGTCACGGCGCTTGGAGTACCTTTGTTTGGGGCTAGGCTCCCTTGTCTGCCTTTGCGACCTTGTTGTGCCCTTTGTCTGTTGCAGGACCCAAATGCTTACCTGCTCTCAATGCGGCGACTTTCAGTGGCCGACGGACGACCATGCGGTCTGCCTCCCCTGTTCGGGCTGCACCTCGGACCATCTCTGCGATGTCTGTGCGACCTGGCCGGAGATCCGTTGGTCTGACCTCTGGAGTTTTTACCGGTGAGAGCGACCTCCATCTGCTATCTCTCGTCCGACTCCTGTTGACACTTCCGCCGCCCCTGTGGTAACGAACGCCCTTCCTCGCCTCGGCCTCTCGGAACGGATTGCTCGTCGGGATCCTGCGTTGTTCGCTGACCAGAGGACTGCCACTGCTGCCACGCCCGCTGACCCTTCCGGAGGGTCTGTTTGCCGGCAGAGCGCCCGCCTCACTGAGCCCGGCCTGCAGCAGTCCGCCACGAGCCGTCCCACGTTGACTGGCCTTCCTCCTCTCTCTCTCCACGATAAGCCCGCTGATCCTTCCGGAGGATCTGTATGCCGGCATAGAGCCCTTCTCACTGAGTCCGGCCAGGAGAGACGTCAGCCTCAACCTACGCGACACAGTCGCGCCCCCGACTCATCCCGTTCCACCGTCAGTTCTAGACACTCGCGCTCGCCCCTCGAGCGCCGCCGGAAGGATCATTCCACCCGCCGGGATCGTCGCCGCTCCCCCCGCCACTCCTCGTCGCATGCGCGGTCGCGCTTGCCCTCGCCCTCGCACCGTTCGATGCATTCGCCGCGTCACCGCCATCATCGGCCCTCTTCCCGTGGTCGGCGACCCTCTTCGGTTGTCCGCCGTCCTTCGTCCAGACGTCGTTCCCGCGCACCGGACAGGACCCCTCCTCTCTCCTTCTCGCGTTCGCCTCGGCGATCCCCGCCTCCGTTGTCGCTGCCGGCTCGTTCCCGGGCTTCCCGCGAGGTTCGACACGCGTCCCCGCCCAAGCTTCGGCCTTCCTCGGTGCCTCGCCCGCCTTCTCGCCGCCCCCTGGACGAAGAAGCCCTCAGTTTGCTGCCCGAGGACTCCGTCTCAGCCCTGTTGGATGAGGATGGTCGCTCCCTTTCGCCCGCCGACGTCGGTGATGATGTCTCCTCGACCCTTCCGTCGTCGTCCCGTGCGGAGACCCTCTTAGCTTTGGATGAAGCCGCCAGGATCATCGCGGCCACTCTGCCAGCGGACTCCTGCCCAGCCTCTCCCCCCATGAAGAGGAAGGTCTCTGCCTTTGTGGATGCCAAGCATCAAGTTAAGAGGTTCAAGTCGCTTCCCCAGCCGCCTGGATTTAAGGAGCTGCGAGATGCCTTCTCAGCGCACCTGCAACTTCCCGCGTCTCGAGAGCCGGTGTTCTTCTCCGATCGTCGCTGGCCGGCTGGCCTGGACATCGCCTTCCGTCGGGACTGGTATGCCGGCCATTCCCAGGCTTTCTCCATCCCTCTTCCTGCGATGGACCCCCCTGCCGTGTCGCAAGCTGGCGGCTCCGCTCTTCTTCGCCGTTCCCTCCCTCGTGGCCTGGATATGACTGCGTCCCTGGTGCGGAACACCTTAGCCTGCGCTGCGTTCCTGGAGCTGCTCACTCAAGCCCTGGTTCGTCGTGTGGAAGACGCCTGGCATCCTATCACGCCTTTCCTTGGGGATTTACTCGTCTTAGCGGAAGTCGTCAACCGCGCCGCCTACCACTCGTCGGTCAACGCTATGGCTGCCTCCGCCAACTGTGACCTGATGCGTCGAGACGCCCTTCTGCTTGCCTGCTGAGGGATACCACCTGACCTGCGTGCGCAGCTTCGTCGTGCTTCGCTGGGTGGTCCCCTGCTTTTCGGCGACACCTGGTCCTCCGTTCGAGCCTCCAACCCCGACCGCTGGCCTGTGAGTGCTCCTCCTCCCCGCCGCTTTCCGTCCTCCCGCCAGGCTAGGGGTCGCGCCTCGCGGTCGGTTAGACCCTCTGCTGCTTCAGCCCCTGCTTCGGCCCCTGAGCAGGCCCCCGCCTTTGGCCGTCCTAGACCCTCCAGGGCCCGTGCCCCCGCTTGGCCCCGTCCCGCCCGGCGACCGGGTCGCGGGCGGGCTGCCTGACTGCCCCCCAGCCTTGCCCCCACCGACTACTTCAGGGTCTCCGGTCGGTGGGAGGCTAGCCTTTTTCAGCGGAAATTGGCTTGCTCTTTCCTGACGACCCCTGGATTTGCGACACCGTCTCGGCCGGCCTCCGGATCGCCTTTCGCAGCCCGCCTCCTTTGCGTCGCTCCCCCCTTTGCACCGAGATTCCCAGCGACCCGTTGAAGGCCTTCGCTCTTCGGGGAGAGGTCTCCTCCCTCCTGAGGAAAGCCGCCACGGAGGTGGTACGCGTCCCCGACTCCCCAGCCTTTTACAGCCGCTTGTTCGTCGTTCCGAAGCCTGAAGGGAGATGGCGACCGGTTATCGATCTCTCGGCCCTGAACAAGTACATTACGGCCCCCTCCTTCCAGATGGAGACTGCCCGAGCCCTGAAAGCCGCGGTCCAGCCTCTGGACTTCGCAGTCAGCTTGGACCTTTCAGATGCGTACCTGCATGTCCCGATGCACCAGGCCTCCAGGAAGTTCCTCCGGTTTGCGATCGACGGCATAGTGTACCAGTTTCGCGCGCTCCCGTTCGGACTCAACCTCAGCCCCTGGGTTTTCACCCGGCTGATGGACGCCGTAGTCACCAAGGCCCGACAGTCGTCCTCCAGTCCGACGTCGAATTACCTAGACGACCTCCTCCTACACAACCAGTCCGAGACCTCGCTCGCGTCGGACAGGGATGCGCTGCTGCTGCTTCTGGCACACTTGGGCTTTCTAGTAAACGACGGCAAGTCGGATCTCTCTCCGTCCCGCCGCTTCGTGCACCTGGGCATGGAATTTGCGACCGACCTCAACACGGTGCGCCTCCCGGCCCCCCGGATCCAGAAGATTGCGGATCTAGCCGGTCAGTTAGCACGGCAGGACGTGGCCCCCGCCAGAGTCTGGCTCCAGCTTCTGGGCCTGCTGAACGCCGCAGCGGACCTTATCCCCCTAGGTCGTCTCTACTCCCGGCCGATCCAGCTGCATCTCCTACTCCATTGGCGCCCGTCGTCCGGCGACTTAACGACGTTGGTTCCGGTACCCCAGATCTTCCTCATCTTCGTCGGTGGACCGACCACTCTTGGCTAGCGTCGGGAGTTCCCCTGGCCTCTCCTCCACCCCAGACCTCGCTTTGTGTCGACGCCAGCCTCACTGGGTGGGGCGCTCATCTCCTTCCTCGGTTCCTCTCGACTTCGGGGCCCTGGCCCACGGACCTAGCGCACACCCACATCAACTGGCTGGAGATGCAGGCCGTTTGGCAAGCCCTGCAGTTCTGGGAGATCTCCTCAGACACCAGGAGCTACTCATCCTCTCGGACAACACGACTGTGGTGGCTTACATCCAGAAACAAGGTGGCACTCGCTCTCCCGACCTTTGTATGCTCCTCTACCGGATGATGCGTTGGTGCGAGGACCGGGGTATTACCATTCGAGCCCGACACATCCCCGGACACCTGAATGTCTTAGCCGACTCGCTGTCTCGCCGCGGCCAGCTCTTGCACACGGAATGGACCCTTCGGCAGGACATCTTTCGGATGATCTGCGCCCGGTGGGAGACTCCCCAGGTCGACTTGTTCGCCACGAGGTGGAACCATCAGCTGCCTCTCTTCGTCTCCCCGATTCCCGATCCCCTTGCCTGGGCTGCCGATGCGCTCTCCATTCCCTGGGACGGCCTTGTGGCTTACGCCTTCCCCCCGACGGTTCTCGTACCCAAAGTCCTTCTCAAGCTTCGGGGTTGCTCGGCGGTCCTTCTGTTAGTCGCACCGTTCGCCTGGAACCGCTCCTGGACCACCGACCTTCTCAGCCTCGCCACGGACCCGCCCCTGCTGCTTCCCGCCCCACGCACCATGCTCAAGCAACCGCGTCAGCCGCTGTTCCACCCCTGCCCGGAGCGGCTCCTCCTTCACGCCTGGAGGTTGTGCGGCAAGCCCTCGGAGCTAGAGGCTACTCGGGTGCAGCAGTGGAGGCGATCGCTGCGGCCCGCAGACCTTCGACCATTCGAGTCTACGAGGGAAAGTGGCGAGTCCTGTGTTCCTGGTGCTCCGAGCACGGCCTGTCCCCCACGGAACTGACTAATCCTCAGCTGGCGGACTTCTTCCTCTGGCTCTTCCGAGACATAGGCCTGGCCCCCATCACTGTGAGAGGTTACCTGTCCATGATCGCTGACACTTATCGACACCTTGGACATCCAGACCCGGGCACCTGCAAAGACTTAGCCGACCTTATGGGACACTTCGGCATCCAGCGCCCAACACACCGCTCACTCCTTCCCCGCTGGGACCTGCCCTGGGTGCTAACGTGGTTGAATTCTGCCAGATTCGAACCCTTACCTTTGGCCCGTTTCGCAGATGTGACACGAAAGACGTGCTTCCTGCTGGCCCTTGCTACCGCCTCTCGGGTGAGTGAGCTACACGCACTCTTGGCGCGGCCTACCTGCCTACAGTTCCGAGCGGACGGGTCTGTTCAAATCCTCACTGACCCTGCCTTCCTTGCCAAGAACAGGTCTCCTCTGACTGCGCCTCAGGTTATCACCTTACGGCCACTAAGAACCAACCCTCTGTCTCAGGAGACCAGGCAACAGGATCCCGTGCGCGCCCTTAGAGTTTATTTGCGACGATCTAAAGCCTTCCGCAGAGGGCGTTCACGCCTCTTCCTACCTCTGAGACCCAGCAGGAATGACATAACAGCCCAGACGATCTCTTCCTGGCTCCGCTGGGTTATACGCTCCGCGTATCAAGATATCTCCCCGCAGGGAGCGAAGAGGCTGCACATTCGCGCACATGAGGTACGAGCCATGGCCACGAGCCTCGCGTTTGATCGAAACTGCGCTGTCAAGGACATCGTGGCAGCTGTGGGCTGGCAGACTGAATCTGTATTCGCCCGCTTCTACCTCAGGGACCTGGCAGGCCAACGAGAGAATCTCGCACTGGTGGGGGACATCGCCGCGGCGCAACACTCCTTCCCGGCGCCACCGGCGCCGTAGGTATGCACTTCGCTAAAATTGTCGGGAGTTTGCGACTGGGAGGACGGCGCTGTTTACCATTAAGAAGTTTTGCGCGGCACCCTCCTCCTCATCGCAATTCTTCCACAAAGTCATGTCATCGGTAATGTTTTTGAGGAAACAAATTCATTTTTCTCTAAAAGGTATTTTTTCGAAAAATACTTACCGATGACATGACTCGGAGGACCCTCCCTCCTGCCCCGCTTGCCGCTTTCAAGCGAAGTATCAGACTGGCCGGTCTCGTGACCGGATCCGGTAGGGCGGGAAACGGGAGACAACTCTCGGCCCCTCTAGGGGGGTTCCCCGAGTGCCTCCCGGGTTGTGTTGGCACACAACGGGTGAGTAGGCTAAAATTGAGCTAGTAGTAGACATTTTCCACAAAGTCATGTCATCGGTAAGTATTTTTTGAAAAAATACCTTTTAGAGAAAAATGAATTTTTTTTATATTGTTTTACACACTTTGATAATATGGCTTTTCCAACACAGTTTGTCATCAATGATGATTCCAAGCACACGCTATTCCTTGACTTGCGCAACAGACTGCCCATTCAAATAGAGCTGTATGGGAGGCGGGTTCAGCTGATGCTTTTGTCTAATAGTAATTAACATACATTTGGTCTTAGGATTTGGAATCATATAATTGTTTTGACACCATGTGGAAACCTCATTCAGGCTGCTTTGTAGGGACTGGGTTATACAGGATGCATCTGACGATGACACGTCAAGAGTTCCATCATCAGCAAGGAGACTACAGATTACACGGGGGTCGGATATATGTAAGGGAAGATCGTTTATAAAAACTTAAAATAATAATGGACCGAGGACGGATCCTTGTGGTACTCCGTTCTCTATCACTCCCTCACATGAGTTTGTACCATTCACACAGACGTACTGTGTGTGCCCATTTAGATATGATGTAATGAAGGCAAGGGTGCCATCACTCAGCTGATAGGCAGCAAGCTTTTTAATCATAAAATCATGGTTGACAAGATCAAAAGCTTTTGAAAGGTCCAAAAATACCGCTCCAGTCATTTGCCCATTATTCATAGCAGTTAACCATCTGTCAACCAGGTGAACCAAAGCTGTGTGACAAGAATGTTTCCTACGAAAACCAGACAGTAGTGGATGAACGAGTTTGTATTTATCTAAGAAATGTTGTAAATGTGTGTGGATATGTCTTTCAATCGGTTTTGACAGAGTTGTCAACAGAGAAATGGGTCTGAAATTGTTGGTGTCATTTAAATCTTTTGTTTGTTTTTTCAAAATACATTACCGATGGCATTACTATCTGGAATACACTCTATTGCCTATAGATTTCAGCAAAAGTTGTGTGTAGCACACAACTGGGGAGGAGACACCGGGGATCCAAGCACTAGGACCCCGGGTGGCCTCCCCTTACTACCCTATCCCGGCGAGCACAGGGCGACCTCGTCAGTTTCACTCTTAGCTCGACCGGGGACGGTCGAGTTTTTGCCTTTCTCCGTTCAACGGGTTTTTTCGTCTTCTGTGGTTATTTGACTTTGGGCTTGATTTGGAGTCGTTCGATTCAGCCCTGGACTCACTACATTCGTGGCTTTTCCTTTTGCTTGGACTAGTTGTGAACTGTGCGCCGACCGGTTTTTACTGGCTCTGACTTTGTGAGCTTCACCCTTGGCTTGGCCTTGGGGTTCGACGACGCGCGTGACTTGTGCCCGGCTGTGTTTGTGCACGGTTGACTTTTCTTCGCCTGCGTAGTTGGCCTACGGCCTTATGGCTTCTTCTGTGTTGAAGACTTGCCTCCTTTGCGGGGACTTACAGTGGCCGGACGATGCACACGACTCTTGCTTGCCGTGTTCGGGCTGTTCTTCGGACGGAACGTGTGACGTTTGCGCCGCTTGGACGGAAGACCGGTGGTCGCGCATGTGGGACTTCTACAGGCGTGACCGGCCCCCTCGCCCGCTTCTGTCTCCCCGGTATCCTCCACGGGTGGACGTCATTCCCTCGGCGCTTCGGGCTCCTCTCCGTCGTTCGGGCTTCCGGCCCACAGGTAAGTCCCCTTCTTGTACCGTTACCTCGCAGGTTCTCCCTCCCCTCTCCGAGTCTTCGGAGCAGGGTAGGCGAGTTTCGGAGTCACGCTCCCCACGCTCTGCTTCGTTAGCGCGTGGCTTGAGCCCCATATCGTTTCCCCCCCCCCCCCCCCCCCCCCCCGCTCTGCTTCGGGCGAGCGGTCTGGGAGAGCTGAGCATTCGTTGGCCACCCCCGGCTCTAGGTCTCCGGAGCGGGGGCGGGTGACTGAACGCAAGCATAAGAAAGAGAGAAAAAGTGATAAGAAAAGCTCTCGCTCACGCACCGAGACTTCGGAACGTGACTCGAGACCGTTAGTAATGCTGCCCGATCTGTGTTTTCCGAACGGGCCCGGCATGCTTCGCTTTCTTCCCCCCCCCCCTCCCCCCCGCCCGCCCCGTCTCGCCTGGGCGGGCCCGGGGTGAGGTTGACTCTCGCCCCCCACGCTCCGAGGCGTCGGAGCGGGGGTCGCGTGCTCATAAATTGTCCCCTCCCCGCTTCGCTTCGCCTGAGCGGGCTTGGCGTGACCTTAGACTGGCCCCCCCCCCCCCCCCCCGCCCCGTATCGACCAGGCGGGCCCGGTGTGACATCGTCGCGCGTCCTCCACGTTCCGAGGCATCGGACGTGGGGCCGCGTGCCCGGTATTAGTCCCCTCCCCGCTCCGCCTTTCCTGAGCGGGCTAGGAGAGACACTTTGCGGTCCCCCCCCCCCCCCCCCCCCCGCACCGGTTCTCCCAGGCGGGCCAGGGGTGACCAGACCACTTCGTCGGTATTCCGATCGCGGCTATGTCCCTCACGTCGGCTTCCGCATGCGGATCCCGACTTCGAGGTGGACCGTCGCTTTGCCACGGTCCCTCCGTCGCCGCGGCGCCCCTCTTTGCGTGCGTCGCGGGCGGCTACGTCTACCTCGCGCGCGGCGGTGCGGCGCTCTCGTTGCCGCTCGCCCCTTTCGTCTTTGCCGCGAGAGGATCAGTTTTGGAACCGGACGTCCTCAGCCTTCATCCGACGGACTCGGCCTCGGCGATCTTCTTGCAGGACTCGGCGGCAGGATCTCCGTCCCGCCTTTCCGCTGTCTCGTCGGCCTCCGCCTCGTCAGACGTCACCGGCCCTTCGCTCGGATCACAGACGGTCCACGCCCTGGGTGAGGCATACTGGCTTATCGCCAAGTACCTTCCTCCCGACTTCTGTCCGCCTTTGCCTCCTCCGAAGAGACAGGCTTCGGCCATGGTCGACGCGCAGAGGCAAGTCAAGCGCCGCAAAGTCCCTCCCACAGCCAGCCGGCTTCCGGGACCTCACCGATGCTTTCTCCGCCCAGCTGCGAAACGACGCTTTCGGCGACACGGGATACTTTACCGCCGCTCGATGGCCTGTGGGAATCAACTTGAGCTTCCGCCAGGCCTGGTACGCTGGACTCTCCCAAGCCTTCGCCATTCCACTTTCAGCGGTAGATGCGGCGGCCTTAGTGCAGGCGGGCGGCCGCAGACTTGTCCAGAACTCGTGGCCTCGGCCTCTCGACAGGATCGCCTCCTTAGCGCGGAACTCGCTGGCGTGTTCGGGATTCTTGGAACTGGCTACCCAGGCAGCCCTGCAGTGCCTACAGGTTACTTGGGACCTGGAGGTTCAATCCCCGCTCCGTGACGTTCAGTCTATCCTGTTAGCGGCCATCCGGGCCGCCTACCTTCCTCCGCCAACGCCATGGCAACAGCTGCCAATTGCGACCTCTGGAGGCGGGATACCCTTTTGCGCCTCTGCTCGGACCTTCCCTTGTCAGTAAAGACCCAGCTCCGTCATGCCCCCTTAGGTGGTCCTCAGCTGTTCGGCGACACTTGGCAAACCGTAAAGGAATCTTCCAAGGACTTGTGGCCCAAGCCGGCTTCTACCCAAGCCTCGACCCGCTTTCGCGCCCCCCGCCCGGCCGGGGGTCGTACCCGGCGGTCTTTCAGGCCCTCCGTTCTCCCAGTCGGATCTTCGCGAGGTCGGGCCCGTCCATTCCAGGCTCCTCAGGCCGGCCCCGCCCCTCGCCCTTCTTGGCCCCGCGGCGCCCATAATCGGGCCGCGGTCGGGCTCATTGACTCGCCCCCACCACCGCCCCCGCCCTCAGTCCTCGGGTCTGCCTCTTCGCAGGTCACCCATGTGGACCCAGGAACCGCTCGACGGCACACAGGCAGACGCTCTGCGCGGGGAAGTGGCGGCCCTCCTCACCAAAGCGGCGACAGAGGTGGTTGCGCGGCAGGCCTCTCCGGCGTTCTTCAGCCGCCTCTTTCAAGTCCAAACCAGGCGGCAATCTTATCAGCGCTAAACAAGTTCATTTTGGTCCTAAACAAGTTCATTTTGGTCCCTCGTTTCAGGATGGAGACGGCCAGGACACACCGTGCGGCCTTCCGACCGATGGACTTCGCGATCTGTCAGACGCCTATCTGCATGTCCCGATTCTTCCGTCGTCTCGCCGGTACCTTCGGTTTGCCTTTGGGGGGATCGTCTACCAGTTCTGCGCTCTTCCTTTCGGCCTCAACATCAGTCCGTGGGTATTTACGAGACTGCTCGACGCCGTGATGGCCTACTTCCGCCAGCGTTCCCTGAGCCTGGCCTCCAATTACTTGGACGACCTTCTACTGCGCAACTTGGTTTCCGCAGCGCTCCAGACGGACAGAGATGCCCTGCTTTCCCTTCTGCGTCGTCTCGGCTTCCTACTCTATTTGGGGAAATCAGATCTTTCTCCCTCTCGACGGTTTCTGCATCTGGGGATGGAATTCCTGACCGACCTCAACCTTGGCCGCCTGCCTCTGGCCAGGCGGCAGAATATCGTCGACTTAGCGACTTCGATGGAGATGGGATCCTCCTTCACCGCCAGGGTCTGGCTTCAACTCCTGGGGGTCCTCAGTGCGGCTGCGGACCTGCTTCCCTTGGGCAGACGTTATGCTCGGCCTCTCCAGCTACATCTCCTTCTTCACTGGCGTCCCTCCTCGGGCGCTCTTTCGGATCTAGTACCAGTCTCTCCTCTGGCTCGTCCTCACCTCGAGAGGTGGGCGGACCTCGCTTGGCTGGCTTCGGGGGTGCCCCCTACACTCCCCGCCGCCATGGTGGTCTCTCTGTACAGATGCGAGCCAGGCCGGCTGGGGTGCGCACCTGTTACCGGTTTTTCTCTTGGCCTCGGGCGTTTGGCCTCGGGAACTGTTCGGGAACACATCAACTGGCTGGAGCTGCAGGCAGTTGGGTTGGCACTTGACGTTTGGCAGGAGACCTTGGCCAATCAGGATGTCCTCGTGCTCTCCGACAACTCGACGGTGGTGGCTTACATACAGAATCAGGGGGGCACTCACTCGCCCTCCCTTTGCATTCTACTGTACCACCTTCTCCTCTGGTGCAGGGATCGGGGCATTACTCTACGAGCCCGCCACATCCCCGGCCACCTCAACGTGATTGCGGACGCCCTGTCTCGACGCGGACAGTTGCTCCACACGGAGCGGTCCCTACGCCCGTTTTTTTTTTTTTCGCCTGATCTGCTCTCACTGGGAACCGCCGCTAGTGGATCTGTTTGCCACCAGATGGAACAACCAGCTCCCGGTCTACGTCTCTCCAGTCCCGGATCCGCTCGCTTGGGCACTGGACGCGCTCGCCATCCCTTGGGACGGCCTGATTGCTTTCGCCTACCCCCCGTCAGTCCTCGTTCCGAAGGTGCTGCGGAAGCTTCTAGGATGCTCGGCGGTCCTCTTGCTGGTGGCCCCCTTCAACTGGACCAAGAGCTGGACCACGGACCTCCTCGCGCTTTCGACGGACCCTCCCCTGGAGCTTCCTACCCCTCCCACGATGCTCAAGCAGCCCCGCCAGCAGCTCTTCCATCCGTGCCCGGAACGCCTCCGCCTACGCGCTTGGAGGTTGTCCGGCAAGCCCTCGCCGCTAGAGGTTTCTCGGATGCTGCAGTGGCGGCAATTGCAGCAGCCCGCAGACTCTCTACAAGGAAGATGTACGAAGGCAAGTGGAGGGTCTTTCAGACCTGGTGCGCCTCCCATGGACTCCCTCCCACTAACCTAGCCTCCCACCAACTGGCGGAGTTCTTCCTGTGGCTCTTCGACGACCAAGGCTTAGCCCCGGTCACCATCAAGGGCTACCGCGCTATGATCGCAGACACCTACCGCCACCTGAGTCTTCCGGACCCAGGCGCCTGCACGGATCTGTCGGATTACTGGCTCACTTTGAACTCCGACGTCCGGTTTCACGTTCCCTAGTACCCCGGTGGGATCTTGCCTGGGTACTGACGTGTTTGAATACGGACCGGTTTGAACCCCTCCCCTTGGCTCGGTTCTCAGATTGACCCGGAAGACCTGTTTCCTTCTGGCTCTCGCTACAGCGTCCCGAGTCAGCGAGCTTCACGCGCTCTCGATGCTCCCAGCCTGTTGCAGTTTCGGTCCGACGGCTCTGCACAGCTGCTCCCCGATCCGTCCTTCCTGGCCAGGAACCGCCGCCCCGCGGCGGCCCCTCAGATGCTGCCTATACGGCCCTTCCGTGGAGCGGACCTCTCCCCTGGATCGCGGCAACAGGACCCAGTGCGGGCGCTAAGGATTTACCTGCGCCGCTCTAAGCCGCAGCGCTGGGGGCGCTCGCGCCTCTTCCTACCTTTGTCCGCGGGCAGACACGACATCGCGGCCCAGACCGTGTCATCTTGGCTGCGGTGGGTGATTAGGTCAGCCTGCCAGGACCTCTCCCCACGCGGCGCTGAGCTCTTACAAATCCGGGCGCATGAAGTGAGAGCAGTAGCCACCAGTCTAGTCCTGGACCGCAACTGCTCGGTCAAAGATATTGTGACAGCTGGTGGCTGGCGCTCAGGCGCCACTTTTGCACGCTTCTACCTTAGAGACCTATCCGGCCAACGTGACTCCCTGGCACGAGTGGGCGACATCTCCGCGGCCCAGCACTCCCTCCGAGCGCCGCTGGCGTCTTAGGTACGTCATAGCTGAAATCGTCGGGAGTTCTCTCTCGATGGGGCCGGCGGAGTGGTTGGGTTATGGTTTAGGTACGGCACCCTCCGCCTGTTTGCCATTCTTCCAGATAGTAATGCCATCGGTAATGTATTTTGAAAAAACAAATGAATTTTTTTTCTAAAATGTATTTTTTTGAAAAATACTTACCGATGGCATTACTCGGATGGCCCTCCCACCTGCCCCGCTTGCCTCTTGTGGCTAAGTGTGAAACTGACGAGGTCGCCCTGTGCTCGCCGGGATAGGGTAGTAAGGGGAGGCCACCCGGGGTCCTAGTGCTTGGATCCCCGGTGTCTCCTCCCCAGTTGTGTGCTACACACAACTTTTGCTGAAATCTATGGGCAATAGAGTGTATTCCAGATAGTAATGCCATCGTAAGTATTTTTCAAAAAAATACATTTTAGAAAAAAAATTCATTTTAGGTAGGTAATGCACCTTTGCCGTTTTCAGACCAGACGGAAATTGTCCATGTTGTATGCAAAGATTGTAGATGTATGTTAGCGACTTGACGACGTATGGAAGAGCCATTTTAAGAACAGTGCTGCTAATTCCATCATGGCCAGATGTACGTTTACTCTTTAATAAAGAAATGGATTTTCCCACTTTATAAACTGTTAAGAGCGGAATGTTGCAAGATGTGTTAGGTGTTAATCTTTCAGCACAAAATCTTTCTAGCTTTTCTGAAACATCAGACAGTTGACCGGGCGACGTAAGATTCTGTAGCAGTGTAGTGGCGGTAGAGAGAAAATGCTGATTAAACGTATCAGCTGATATTTTAGTGCACTGTGCGGTATTTCAGGACCTCGTAAAGGCGTTTATTGCGCGCCAAACAGAAACGATATCTTTTTTGCCGTTCATGAGATGGTGAAAGTGAGACCTCTGAGCATTTCTAACTAAATATTTTATAAGGTTTCTTTGTTTTCGGTAAGCTACAAAATTATTGCTCCTTTTATGATCATCTCGGAGTTGCATGGCATCCTTGATTTTATTGTTCAACCACGCGGGAATTTGGGGATTTTTCACTCGTTTCTCTCTGAAAGGAGCATGTTTATCAAGAACACCAAGAAACAATCTGTACCATTCAGACAGAGCCTCGTTTGGGTCACCTCGGTTGTAAACTGTGTGGAAAGATACTTGACTTAGGTCGTGCAGAAATACGTCTTTGTTGAAGCGCTTCAAAGATCTATATCTAATAGTTGTGTGCTGGTGTTTACGAAAAGTAGTATTTGCTTTCAATGCCCAGCCACAACACACAGGGTAATGATCACTACCCTCGACTTATTAGTTGTGTAGATGTGGTTAATAAGGGTGGAGGAAGTAGAACTAACACGGGTAGCAGCAGTTACTAACTGCTTCAGTCCAAACATAGAAATGGTAATTCCCGTGCAGGGTTATTCAGGAGCAAATTGATATTAAAGTTTCCCAAAATCAATATTTCTGAGGTGGCCTTTCTGACCTTATCCATCATAACTGTGAATTCGTCATACCATTCAAATGTTGATGCTGGGTTTCTATAAATATATCTGACGAGCACGGGACTAGATTTGTCTGCCCTCAACTCAATCCAGACACATTCCACCATTGGTGATTCCAGGTCTTTACGCCTGCGGGTGATACCGCTGATTGAATTGTGTATATACACTGCTGTATCTGTCTGTCCCGAGTATTCAGCATCGCGACGCAAGACAGCAAAGTCCTGGATAGAAACGGCCTCATTACTGATTTTTGGGACGAGCAGTGCAGGCACGTCCTTAGAAAGGCTCGGGACATTAAGCAATGTACAACCAACCAACCAATCTATCTCTCTCCTCTCTCTCTCTCTCTCTCTCTCTCTCTCTCTCTCTCTCTCTCTCTCTCTCTCTCTCTCTCTCTCTCTCTCTCTCTCTCTCTCTCTCTCTCTCCCCCCACCCGGGTCTGCCCTGGGGGACTTGGGTGGGGTTAGGTACTTTTTAGTTCTCAGGGTCACCCTGGTCAGCCCCACAGGGTGAGTTTTTCTCTCTATTCTGGGGCATGTGTTTCTGTCTACCCGAGGTCCATTCACCTGTATTTGCCTTTTTAAAACTCTCCCTACTGTCTGCACTGCCTGTAGCTCTTGATATTGGATGTGTGTTGCTAAATGGTCTTAGCTTTATTTAGGCCCCATGTTGTAGGTTTATTTAACGTATTTGACCGGCTGGCGACATACATTCAATGTTCTGTTTATTTTTTTTTTTCACAAGCAGTGCAGGCACGTCCTGAGAAAGCCTTGTTGCTGTCGGGACGTTAAGCAATGTACAATCAAATCACTCTCTCTCTCTCTCTCTCTCTCTCTCTCTCTCTCTCTCTCTCTCTCTCTCTCTCTCTCTCTCTCTCACTTTATGTTTTATTGTGCATTCTATGATGAACTGCGAGCCAAATACCTATGTAAGTTTGACCTTGTGGAACTCAGAAAGAAAGAATTGTGTATCCTAGACACTACCCACCCGCAGTCTATTGCCGATTTAGCAAGATTTGTATGTCATGCTTTTAAACTCCGTAGCAGCATGCTTGTATGATTCCACGTGCAAACTGTGGTTTTTACTCCGACCTGGTCTGTGTAGTACACGGCTGTGGCCTGGATTTGGATACCGCATTTTACATGTAGGTCAAAAGTGGCTATTATGTGCTGGCGTAGATCGAATGGAAATGTGTGTGTGTGTGTGTGTGTGTGTGTGTGTGTGTGTGTGTGTGTGTGTGTGTGTGTGTGTGTGTGTGTGTTGATATAAACATCGCCTTATGGCCTTTATATACACCTGAATTATAAATTATGTAATGTCTCACTCCATTGTATGGACAATTTGTCTGAACAATAAACTGTCTGAGTCTGAGTCTCTCTCTCTCTCTCTCTCTCTCTCTCTCTCTCCCTCTCTCTCTCTCTCTCTCTCTCTCTCTCTCTCTCTCTCTCTCTCTCTCTCTCTCTCTCTCTCTCTCTCTATTCACAGATAGCTGATGGCAAGACCTATCTATGCATACTAATTTGGATGACCCCTCAAAAAGATCAAGGGTCACGTGCTCAGGAAATAGGTAAAAAATAGATATATTTTGACAAGAAATGTTTTTTTTTTCTCAATTACTATTCACAACTTCAAACCCAAACTTGGTACAGAGATAACTGATGGTAAGACCTATCTATGCATACTAATTTGGATGTCCCCTCGGAAAAGGTCAAGGTCATAAGAGCTTGACAAAAATCTTTGAAATGCCAATTTTTGATAGAATTGTAGTTATTATCAACATTTTGGCAAACTTTTCAATCAAACTTGGCACAAAGGTAGCTGATAAGACCTTCCTATGTATACTAATTTAGTCGACTCGTCACAAAGGTCAGGGATCACAGGGGTTTCACAGATGTGTGAAACTGATTAAATTTTGAGAAAACATGGATTTTGTTGGTGCAGAAGCCATCCCTTTACTTATTGTCACATGTGGATCGGTCATACATGTGAGCTATAACAGCTTTGCCTTTCTTGTTTTTTGGGTTTTTTTTTTTTTTTTTTTTTGGGTGGGGGGGGGGGGGGCGGGGGGGGGGGGGGGGTCAGTGCCTGTACTGTTTGCGGGAGAACTCCCCATGTAGGCCTAGTCAGGGATTACGCCACATATACACATCTATTCGTCAGATGCTAAGCACCACAATCCAATAGAAGTGTGCTTGTGGCGTACTCTGGGGAGTGTTCTCGCAAACAGTACTGGAACACATTCCCAGGAAAATCTTGTTTCTTTATGCTTGTATCTCCTATCAACATCCTGTGATCCGCAAAAGGACGTGACATAAATTGGCTGTGTGGCTGTTGGTAGCGGTTTTTGTCACGATGATTCCTGCCAGATCAGTCACGCCATCATTCTCACAGACTCAAAATGCCTGCTGCGCACAACAACAAAAAAATGGAAGCAGAAATGGGAAGCCCAGACGCACTAGGCAACCCGGGCTTCCCATTTCTGAAGCGATTGCAACTTCGAAGACTTTTGTGGGTCTACTGCCCAGGACAGGCTGGAGTCCAGTGCAGTGATCGAGCAGACACCCTTATCTAGCAAGACAGAGGTCACACAGGGGCTACGGATGGGCAGATAACTCATTCTACCCCAGACACACCACAGCAAGATATGTATCGACCATGATAGTTCAAGGGTGATGCCAGAATAGTTTGGCGCCCATAGGCGCCAAGCTATTCTGGCATCACCCTTGAACTATCATGGTCGATCAGTGTCCTGCACTGCAATGCAGTCTTCACAGGACAACGGGAAAATTTGGGGATTTCATTCTTGGGGTACAATGAGATAAGACTTGGTGAGAAAACTGAGAAAGCATTTCCAGGTACCACACAGTCGATCGCCTCTAGAGCAGGAGTGTGCAGAAAGGCAGCAGGCATTGGGCAGACTTGAAAGGACATGAGGGCGGTTCGTAACTCGGTGGTTAAGGCGCCTGCCACCAATGCTAAAGGTGCGAGGTTCGAGTCCGGGTTCCGGCGTCAGACTTTTCTCATCTAGTAAGTGTCGCCGTTAATTCGAGCGGACCGTCGGGGGTTCTTTCTCCGGGTACTCCGGCTCTTTCCTCCCCCACCACTTTGGTACCGGTTTCAGGCCACTTTATAAATTTCAAATACAAGCGATCAAAATCTTTCCGAAACCTCAGTAGCTGAGCCGCTGACCCTTCGCACCACGTGAATGTCCCTATGTTTGTCTTGTACTGTGTCTTCAGAGTGAATGCGTGTGTGTCACGTGAGCGTGCGTGTTGGGTTCAGTTCGCGGCGCTTTGAGCCGATTCGCAGAATTGGGTAAAGCGCCTATATTATAACTGGTATTATTATTATTATTATTATTATTATTATTATTATGAGGGATCCCTAGTAAACCAGACCAATATTGGTACGACTTGGAAAAGAACTCTGATGGGTGGGGTGGATCGGATCGCGCAGGAATCACCGTGACGAAAACCGTCACCGACAGCCACATGGCTAGATTAGAACCATTATGGGATGTTTCCCACCGTCTTGTACATAGGCCGGTGATTGGGGTGCCGTAGGAATGGATCTGGGGGGTCAGTTTGTCTGGCGCTCAGTAATCTCCCTTGGTATATGTGCTATATCGGCGTCTGACTCGCCTTTGATTTGTGATTACTTTCCTTAACTCATTCAGCCAGACGGCCGCATTTCCCCAATTTTGGAGGCGTCATCTCATGACTATGCACCAGTTGCAGGAGATAGATCGACCATGATAATTCAAGGGCAGCGTCAGATTAGCTTGGCGCCGACAGGCGCCAAGCTAATCTGGCACTGCCCTTGAATTATCATGGTCGACCCGTCTCCTGCTGTAGGGCGTCAGGGATGAATGGGTTATGACAGGTGTTTTTTTGACATTTGAGTTTCCCCTCCTGCCTCATGTAAATGCTGTGCTGTTTGTGTGTGCGTGTGTGTTTAGGAGACAAAGATTATTTGGTACAGGCACTTAGTAGCAAATCAGTGTCTTTGGCTTGCTGCTTGAATCGTGTATATCATTTGCTTTTGCTTTTGTAAAATGAATAAAACAAGTTATAACTTGATAAATCACTTTGTGATGTAGTATTTGTCTTATTCATTGTTTGTTCGTACATTTGTACATCCGTTTGTTCACTCGCACCCTGGATGCGGTCTTCCACACCTCCATCACTGTGACCTCTTTCCACCCCCCCCCCACACACACCCCCTCCCCCCCCCCCACACATACACGCACACACACACACGCCGAATCTTTATCTTTCGTTCCTTGCGCCCCCCCCTCCCCTCCGGGGGGGGGGGGGGGCGGTTTGGGGGGTGCAAGAAACAGAAGGTGAAGATGAGGCATGTGTGTCCCATCAAAAGAAAAAAAAAATCACGGATAAATTTTTTATTATTAAAAAAAAAAAAAAAAAAAACGCTTTACAGAAAATATACGCAGAATTGCACTGCACCTTTGCCTTTACACGAGACGTGCTGAAGACCCGCTTGCAGCATTTCCCTTTGTAGTGGGTGGCTTTCATTGGCCGTGCAGACACCATAGACCACTAAAATTCCAAGACATTTTGCAGTGAATAGTTTTAGATATGTGTTTCTGGTCGCTGACGCTGTTTGTTTTTGGTTTTTGTTTTTTCTCTCGCACATGCGACGTAGGTCTCTGGTGGTAAGTCTGTACACATTGATGGAATCGGTCCAATTTGCTGGGTGTCCGTCAATAATGGGTTTGACCGGCCATTGCAGACACGTGACACCGAAAGTGGTACGTCTTAAATGTGTTAATTAGCCCATTTAACCCCAGTGATAATTCAAGGGTAGTGCCAGATTAGCTTGGTGCCGACAGGCGCCAAGCTAATCTGGCACTACCCTTGAATTATCAGGGTCGATCCATCTCCTGCAAACTGGTACACAGTCTTCTGTATCTTCTAAACAATCCAGACCAAAAAGGTGACTGCCAAGCGTGTAATATGTAAAGAAGTACCCAACGGAGAAAGAAACACGCTTAGAAAAGACGGGTACAACACAAGTTATTAATATTTCGGGTAAATACCCTTTGTCAAAATAGACAAACAAACAGAGAGATTAGCCGCTACTTATCTTCATTGGCAGAAGGAATGTGGCAACTCTGCCAGTTGCCACATTCCTTCTGCCAATGAAGATAAGTAGCGGCCGCTAATCTCTCTGTTTGTCTATTTTGACAAAGGGTATTTACCCGAAATATTAATAACTTGTGTTGTACCCGTCTTTTCTAAGCGTGTTTCTTTCTCCGTCGGGTACTTCTTTTCTGTATCTTCTGTTCTCTCTTTCTTGTAAACTTACAAAAAAATTACGTCATTCTAAATTTTTTCTATACTGGATGACGTCTTTTCTTTCTATCAGTGGTGTGTTCTTTTCTGTTCTATGTTGTTTCCATATCACCGAGATCAAGGATCTTTGATCCGAAATGTTTAATGTTTCTAACTTAAAAGTTAAAGGGTTTTCAACCTCTATTTTCTGTTTTCCTGGTACACAGTCGTTTGGTGAAGCCTCCAAACTGATAAGTTCAGGACTTGAAATGCGGCTGTGAGATTAAATGGGTTGCACAGGGACTATAACTCCATAGGTTTAGAACCGCTAGGTGGCGCCGTATCCGCCCGACTGCCGCTTGCTACCCGCCAGTCCTCGTCTGTCACAGTCTTCGTTGACGCTGCTTGCTCCGACAATAAGGCGCGATTCTCCCCACTGACAAGAAAACAGAAGGAAGAAACGGGACGTCAACCTGAACGACATCAGTGCCTGACCAGTTTTAAAGTGTGTGCTGATCGGTGATTTCAGTGGACATAACCCGAGGGTTACAAAATGACAAATCGAGCAAACCGGCGGCATTTTGAAGAAAATACTTAGTGGCCAATCTAACTCGTATTCAACCGGGACTGAATCAACCAATGTGAACCAGCCTAATGCCTACCGCCCAACACTGACAACCCAATATAAATCAATATATCAAGAATAAAATTTAAGAATAGCAAAAGCTTAATCTCCACAGGCAACTGATTAAATTATCAATATGTTGACAGTCGTCTGTATTAGTAGTGTGCGCCGTATGAGTCAATAAGCGCAACACCTCCGTTAAATGAATGATATGCATTTTTGAAGGGTGATTGTGTTTAGATTGTTCATAGAGTGCGCTGTATTTTTGTTTTCATTTTTTCAACTAAATACTTTTTGTAAATTGCGTTTTTGTCAATAAGTTGTTTTAGTTCAATTAGCTTTTGTTAAGCGCCTATATAGATCTCTAATTTCTGAGGTTAGGCGCTGTACAAGTACTCATTGTTTTTATTTGTCAACGCATCAACCAACGAACCAGACGACCAACCATCCAGACAACTGACCAGACAACCCACAGGCGGCGGTTGACAGACGGAATACGCTGAAACTCAATTTACCAAGCTTTTGTTCTCAAGTGCATAGAAGCAGATGCATACGAACATGAAACTCAAACTCGAGGTGAACTGAATTTCAAATGATTCTTTTCTTGGTTGCCGGGGTTGGTTGGTTGCTTGCTTGCTTGCTTAGTTGGTTGGTTGGTTGGCTCAGGCAGAAATTCTGCCAACCTCGGCAGAGGTTGACAGAATTTATGCCTGACTCAGTCAACCAAAGCCGGTTGCGCCTGTCCTTAGTCTCACCCACACTGTGCGTCCGCTCTTGCCCCGGTACAGTTTACACATGGCCCAGACGACAGCCACGGCCAGACCGCCCGTGCACACGCCGATGATGATGTAGACGGTGGCCGACATGATGCACCCGTCTTTTTCGTCAGAATCATCGCCGCAGTCGTTGTCGCCGTTACACTGAAGACCTTTCTCGACACAGCGGTCGTTGTCACAGCTGAACTCGGTGTTGTCGTCACACGGATCTGGGGAATGGCGCAGTTACATGATGATATCTGATGATAATTATGTTGTTACATGATGATATCTGATGATAATTATGTTGCATACTCACGAGCACAAGAAATGCGACGATTCTGGAATCCAAAAATGTCGCATTTCTTTTGCTCTTCACCGGCTGACGACATACATTCAATATTCAGTTTGTTTTTGTTTTTTTTCACAAGCAGCGCAAAGCACGTCCTGAGAAAGTCTTGTTGCTGTCGGCACGTTAAGCAATGTACAGCCAACCCACTTTTGCGCGCTCGTCACTAGTTGTGTTATCTTATGGTTTTTCTCTGTTCAGTAGCGCCGAGGCTGTGGTTTGCTGTGTTGTTTCAGTTCGTACGATGCAGTTATACTTTAGTTTATCTCCTTATTTAAAACTTTTTTCCCCTGTTATTTCATTTGTTTTTTTCTCATTTTTTTAAAAATTGTTTTTAGCAATTGTTCTTCAATGAAAACTTTCGGCTGCCTTCCTCGGGGAATTCGCTCAGCAGCTACATGTGCAGCGCAAGTTAAAATGTAAAAAATATGTAATAAAAATTTTTTAAAAAAACGCATCAACAGTGACATCGTGCGTACTTACTGAGATGGAAGCGAACGGTAAGCAGGCGGAGTTTCAGATCCTCTGACGTCATATTTCGCGCCTCAATTGACGTCAGCACGACGGTTGTTTCCCGCCCAGGAGACACGTACTGCTCGGACTGAAGATGGTCACCACACAGGCCGTTCGTAGCTGCACAACATTAATACTCAGTGAGCAAATGGTATTTAGGCCGAAGTTGGCTTTGGTCCGAAGATTTTTTTTTCTGACTGGGAGAACCAAGCACAGTCCGGACAGAACCAAGCACAGTCCGGACAGAACCAAGTACAGTCCGGACAGAACCAAGTACAGTCCGGACAGAACCAAGTACAAACCGGACAGAACCAAGTACAGTCCGGACAGAACCAAGTACAGTCTGGACAGAACCAAGTACAGTCTGGACAGAACCAAGTACAGTCCGGACAGAACCAAGTACAGTCCGGACAGCTCATTGCGGAAATTGTTTGGAGAAAAAAGGAGGCCAATGTGTAGTTTCAGTGCAGGCCGTGTGAAATAGTGTGTACATATCTGACGACTTTGTAATGACACGTATTTGGATATGTGTGATATCATCTACTGTTTCTTTTGAAGTCGCCGTAAAATAAAAATAACTGCTTTCTGGGTCACAAAGCGACAGCTTTTAAAAAGCAATAAAATATGGCTTATAGGATGAAGTTTGGTGGAACTTGATTTGCTAAAGCCAACGCTATGCTATGTAAATTGTCATTCTAACTTGATTTACTGATTTCTGTTTGTTTGAAATATGTTCCACAAAAAGGATACTGGAAACTTGTGTTTTTGAATTTTTAACCCATTCAGCCCTGACGCACTACAACAGGAGATGGGTCGACCATGATAATTCAAGGGTAGTGCCACATTAGCTTGGCGCCTGTCGGCGGCAAGCTAATCCGGCACTGCCCTTGAATTATCATGGTCGATCCATCTCCTGCAACTGGTGCATAGTCGTTGGATGACGCCTCCAAAATTTGGGAAGTACGTGCGTCGTGCTGAATGAGTTAAGTGGGTGAGAACAGTAGAACCTGCTTCGAGCAACCGCCTTTTTTTTTTCTTTTTTTTTTCACAGTCTGGTATTGAAGCCCAATCTGGGTCAAACTGCACGTCATTTTCACCTCTCTGTGATAGATAGTCCTAGCGGCTTTGTTTGAGGGACTTTTAGCCCCACTCAGAAAAAATCTTGCTGTAATGCAGAAGGACAAAATATAGATGATTGGCAGTTACTGGCTTGCGGAAATGTGTTTCCTACAACTCTCTCAAGTCTTCACGGACAAAACGTTTACGGCTACAGCCACCTAAATGATGGTCTTTAATGACAGGTAAACTCTCATAATGACAGGTGGTTACTCAGAACAGGTTCTGCCGCCTAGGACATTCACGTGTGATAAGCGTCTCGTTCTTAGCGTCCCGGATGTCCAGTCGGACTGCCGAGCAGCTTCCGTCCAATCGGGGAAGCTTGAGTGTTTGTATCAAGAACATCAATTGGTTGCCGTTCTCTTGGTCCGGCCAATCGGAGGGTGCGGCTGTGACGTTGACCCTGCACGTGCCGCCGCGCGTGCCCAGTGCTGTCCAGTTGCTGACGGCGAGTGTGTCGGCAGATGTAATGATGATCTGGCCAGCACAATGTTCCTCTAGATTCACTGCAACAACACCATGAGTGCAGCGTTTTAACTACATTACTACTACTGACGATGGCGCTCGGCTGAAAAGACGCGTAGTGACGTAGTTAGGTAGTGGCGTCGTTAGGTAGTGACGTAGTTAGGTAGTGACGTAGTTAGGTCATAGTAGTGACGTAGTTAGGTAGTGACGTCGTTACGAATCTTCTGCGCCGAGCGGTATCGTCAGTAACCGTATACAGGTTAAAATATTAACCGACTGGACCAGAGTTTTTAACTCATTCAGCCTGACGGCCGTATTCCCCAAATTTTGGAGGTGTGCAGACAATGCAGGAGATGGATCGACCATGATAATTCAAGGGCAGTGCCAAGCTAAACTGGCACTACCCTTGAATTATCATGGTCGACCCATCTCCTGCTGTAGTGCTTCAGGGCGGAATGAGTTAAAAATGAGATTCCATTGTGGTTTAAATCCGGTTACTATTGAACGGCGAGTGTATGTGTGTGTGTGTGTGTGGGGGGGGGGGGTAGGAGGGGGGTCATTTAGGGTTACTATCACGGATGCAGGACGATTTAACAGTGTGGTTTTGTTTACAACGAACGACTACCAACAACCCCCCCCCCCCCCCCCGGGTCTGCCCTGGGGGACTTGGGTGGGGTTAACTACTTTTTAGTTCCCAGGGTCACCCTGGTCAGCCCCACAGGGTGGGTTTTCCCCTCTATTCTGGGGCATGTGTTTCTGTCTACCCTTGGTCCATTCACCTGTATTTTCCTAATTAAAACTCTCCCTACTGTCTGCGCTGCCTGTAGCTCTTGATATTGGATGAGTGTTGCTAATTAATGGTCTTAGGTTTATTTAGCGTATTAGACCGGCTGACGACATACATTCAATATTTTGTTTAGTTTTTTTTTTCACAAGCAATGCAGGCATGTCCTGAGAAAGTCTTGTTGCTGTCGGGACGTTAAGCAATGTACAACCAACCGACTACCAACAACGGACGAGGGCGAAATCACGGCGCCGGGATAACCACAGCTTGTTCCACAAGCATAGACAACACTCCAGACATCTCCAGGACGCGTAGATCCTCATGAGCCCTCCGGGCCCATGAGGATCTATGCCTCCTGGAGATATTTGGAGTGTTGTCAGCCGGTCCGCCGGTTGTTTCAAACGTCGAAACCTCACAATTTTGCGAATCAGTCACGTCAGGATTTTAATTCTGTTATGGCAGTCGCACAAAGGACTGAGGACGATCGGAGGAGATTCACCAGATGACTGAAGGGAGTTGACCAGATTGACACAGTGAAGTGCCTTTGACAGTCTCTTCTCTCCCAGTAAAGTCAAACAAAAAGGGGTTCTTGGGGGGGGGGGGGGTAGGGGAGGGGGATGATGAGGGGGCAAATTATTCTCGCACCACGCTTGCCAGTGCCGGAACTGCTTTATTAAAGGCTGATGTATATCCTCGGTCTGAATTCCGCAAATATGTAAATTGCGCGGCACGGCGACCGACCTTCTACTCGGCTGCTACGCGCGCGCTACACGCACTAGCGTTTGAGGTATGGCCTTACACAAATTAATCCTTCTATAATAATTTTTGAGGACGATTTTTATTCGCCCCTCTCCTAACCTGAAGACTGCCGCTGTGCAGCACAGTGCCTTGCACATTGTTTAAAATATGTATATAGTTGTACCCGGTTACTTTTAATATGTACATATGGTCCTTTTAACCACTTTAAGAATTTATTAAAGTAAAGTAGCATATTCTTTTATAGCCTAGGACCGTTGTTGTGGGTGATAGACAGGCCTTGGTGCCACTGACACTTTTAATACAGAACCTTAATGTCAAGCGACCCTTGTGTCACTGACTAGCCATGATTTAACGCTTCTTTTAGTGTCCCCGCCCCCCCCCCCCCCCCCCCCCACATTTTTTTTTTTTTTTTTTTTTTTACACCATGCTTTACTTGTTAGTCCCCCATACCCTTGTTGGTCGTGAGGACAGTAAATTGGAAATAATGTAATGTCGGTCTGAACTTTAAAACTGTCTAGATTCACTGATCGGGCGGGGGGCACCCCTTGAGATTTTGTGTCACTTTCCACTGTAACGATCTTGTCTAGAGATTTTAACTCATTGTGCCCGAGGTACGAAAAACCCACGTTTTGGAGTTATCCTCTGAGGAACGCATTACAATTCAGGAGACAGATCGACCATGATAGTTCAAGGGTGGTGGCGGAATAGCTTGGCGCAGGCGCCAAGCTATTCTGCCACCACCCTTGAATTATCATGGTCGAGCCATATCTTGCTGTGGTGTGTTGCGGGCAGAATGAGTATTAGCTTCTTTTTTCATATTTATTTCTTGTGTTCGCTGTTGAATGATTTTGCTCGTATTGTTCCCCGGTCCAAGAATTGCAATTGCCACTTAACCCATTAACTGCCGGGGCAAGGTGAACGCTACCCAGCTGCAAGGGACATAAATCCTCCTGAGCCGAGCTCATGAGGATTTACGTCTCTTGCGAGGTCTATTTTCTGTCAGCATACCTCATTTATCTCGTGTTCTTTACGCGGCGAATGTCGTCACTGTGCGGACGGTGGTTTTCAGACGCGAAATCCACGTGCACTGGCATTAAGCGATAAATAAAGATTATTGAACTGAATTGAATTGACTTAAATATATGTCGATGTCATTACGATTCAACGTGATTTTTTATTTTATTTTTTTATAAATTTATTTTATTTTGTTATTTTTTAAATTATCATTTATTATATAATTATCATTATTAATATTATATATATATATATATATATATATATATATATATATATATATATATATATATATATATATATATATATATATATATATATATATATATTATTTATTATTTATTTATCGCCGCGCTCAGCGAAGTACGCCTTCCGGACGAAGGCAGCCTCCAAGAACTTGGTGCTGGGTACACCCTCTGAGTACTGGTCAGGCAGGCCTGCATCAGAAAGACGGCTCTCAGGCGTGGGTTTCATGGTCAAGACATCCATTGCGACTAAGCTGGAAAACCTACCAACGGGCCACTCAGACCGCATCATGTCCATGCGCCTCCCACTGAGACACCAGCAACACGTCACCCTTCTCAGTGTGTACTCCCCAACCCTCCTGGCAGAGCCTGCTGAAAAGGATAAGTTTTACACTGACCTGCGCAGCCTCCTACAGAGTACCCCTGCAGACGACAAAGTCATCATCCTTGGCGACTTCAACGCCAGAGTGGGCCAGGACTCTGAAGCCTGGAAAGGAGTCCTCGGCAAGCATGGCGTGGGGAACTGCAATGACAATGGCCGCCTACTGTTGGAGTTCTGTGCGGAGCAGCAACTGGTCATCACCAACACTACTTTTCAGCAAAAGGACAGTCGAAAGACCACCTGGATGCATCCTCGCTCCAAACACTGGCACCTTATCGACTATGTCCTAGTGCGTCAGAGGGACCACAGTGACGTCCTCCTCACCAGAGTAATGCCCAGCGCAGAGTGCCACACTGACCACCGCCTTGTCCGCTGCAAACTCAGGCTCCACTTCAAGCCAAAACCCAAGAAATGGGGGCCTCCCAAGAAAAAGCTTGATGTTGCCAGCCTTCAGCGTGACGATGTGAAAGCTGCCTTTCAGACAGATTTACAGCGCAGGCTCAAAGACACAGCGGACCCAGTAGACTCCTCCCCTGAAACGCTTTGGGAACAACTGAAAACTGCTATTGCAAAATCCTCTGCAGAAGTCTTGGGTTTCGCCAGAAAGAAGAACAAAGACTGGTTTGACGAAAACGATGTAGAGATCCAGGAACACCTAGCAAAAAAAAGAGCCGCCCATCAGGCCCACCTAGCCCAGCCTTCCTGCCCTGTGAAGAAGTCTGCCTTCCGCCTCGTCTGCAGCAGTCTCCAGCGCAAGCTCAGAGATCTCCAGAATGAGTGGTGGACCAGACTTGCACAGAGGACCCAGCTTTGCGCTGACAATGGTGACTACAGGGGCTTCTACGAAGCACTGAAAGCAGTGTATGGCCCCAGGCACCTGGTACAAAGTCCCCTGCAAAGCGCGAATGGCCAGGCACTCCTCACAGATAATACCTCCATCTTGAACCGCTGGTCGGAATACTTTCAGAGCCTCTTCAGCGCTGAGCGCACTGTTCAAGAAGCAGTCGTCCTACAAATCCCACACCTCCCAGTAAAGGTTGAATTGGACGAACCGCCCACCGCTGAAGAGACCCTCACAGCCATCCACCAGCTCAAGAGTGGCAAAGCAGCAGGCATTGATGGAATACCGCCAGAGATCTGGAAACATGGAGGCACAGCACTGCACAACAAGCTCCATGACCTCTTTCTCTGCTGCTGGGAGGAAGGAACACTACCAAAAGATCTCCGTGATGCAGTCGTTATCACCCTGTACAAGAACAAAGGCGAGAAGTCTGACTGTTCCAACTATCGGGGAATTACCCTGCTGTCCATTGCTGGGAAAATCCTTGCAAGGCTGCTCCTGAATCGGCTGGTACCTGCCATCGCTGAAGACCAACTCCCAGAGGGCCAGTGTGGCTTCAGAGCAAACAGGAGCACCACCGATATGGTCTTTGTGCTGAGACAGCTACAGGAGAAGTGCCGCGAGCAGAACAAAGGGCTGTACGTAACATTTGTCGACCTAACAAAAGCGTTCGACACTGTGAGCAGGCAAGGCATGTGGCAGATCCTGGAGCGACTTGGCTGTCCCCCAAAGTTCCTCAACATGATTGTCCAGCTACACGAGGATCAGCAAGGCCAGGTCAGACTCAACAATGACCTCTCAGAACCATTCCCTATTCTCAACGGCGTAAAGCAGGGCTGCGTGCTGGCACCGACCCTCTTCACCATCTTTTTTAGCATGATGTTGAAGCAGGCCACAGTGGACCTCGATGATGACGATGCAGTGTACATCAGGTATCGTCTCGATGGCAGCCTGTTCAACCTCAGACGACTGCAGGCCCACACGAAAACCCTAGACCAACTGATTCGTGAGCTGCTTTTTGCTGATGATGCTGCCCTCGTTGCACACACAGAGAGAGCCCTGCAGCGCATCACGTCTTGCTTCGCAGATGCTGCCCAGCTCTTTGGACTCGAGGTCAGTCTGAAAAAGACAGAGGTCCTCCATCAGCCGGCACCCAAGACAGTGTATCGCCCTCCTCACATCACCATTGGCGAGTCTGAACTAAAGTCAGTGCACCAGTTTACTTACCTTGGCTGCATTATCACGTCGGACGCCAAGCTGGACAAGGAGCTTGACAGCAGGCTGGCAAAAGCGAACAGCGCTTTCGGGCGACTTTTCAAGCGGGTGTGGCACAATCAACAGCTGAAAACAGGCACCAAGATCAGCGTGTACAGAGCTGTGGTCCTCACCACCCTGCTGTATGGTTCCGAGTCCTGGGCCCTCTACCGCAGCCAACTACGACTCCTCGAACGCTTCCACCAGCGCTGCCTGCGTACCATCCTGGGCATTCACTGGAGTGACTATGTCACCAACGTTGAGGTCCTTGAACAGGCTGAAACTGTGAGCATCGAGGCTTTGCTGCTGCGGACACAGCTCCGCTGGGCGGGGCATGTCTCCAGGATGGAGGATCATCGCCTACCAAAGATCACCCTGTTCGGCGAGCTTGATACTGGACACCGTGACAGAGGGGCACCAAAGAAGAGATACAAAGACTGTCTCAAGAAGTCACTTAGTGCCTGCCAAATCGACCACCACCAGTGGTCTTCGCTTGCTGCGGACCGTGACACCTGGCGCTCCACCATTTACAAGGCAGCTGTCTCCTTTGAGGACTCTCACAGAGCTAGCCTTAAGGACAAGCGGCTCAGGAGAAAAAACAGAGATGCCGCAGCTCAGAACCTGGCCATACCTTTCCCTGTAGCCACTGCGGTCGAACCTGCCTGTCTCGGATTGGCCTCCGCAGCCACGAACAAGCCTGCAGACGTCGTGGGCAACTCCTATAAAATCTTCGTTCGCGAAGTCAAGCCAAGAGATTATTTATTATTATATATATATATATATATATATATATATATATATATATATATATATATATATATATATATATATATATATATATATATATATATATATATATATATATAATATATATATATATTATTTTTTTTTTTTTTTTTTTTTTTTTTGGGGGGGGGGGGGGGGGGGGGGGTTGAGGCCACATGCGATTTCTCGACGGGAAGGTCTGAGTGACTGACAATGCTCAGCAACTTCAATCCAGTCTGCGCTTATTCGTCTAGCGGAGTATCTAATATAAACCCCGAACTGTAACGCAGTCTTCAGAGGGCAGCTCCTAAATTTAGGAATAGATGGGTTGTAGTATACTTACCGTCTGCAGCAACTTCCTGAGTGTAGAGAGAGACTAAGAGGACCAAACACCGGGCGCACACTCGCAAATCCATTGCTAACTGACACACAGCCGACTCGGTGAAGATTCCACGTTCAGTGACAGTCAGTTACCACACCTTGTACAGCCATTAACACATTCGAGACGTACTTCATTCGGATACGCGGCTTTATGCCGCGTATCCGAATGAAGCACGTCTCGAATGAGTTGTGTTAACAATTACGTGTGTTTGGTACAAGTCTTTTAAACACGCTGTCGGTTCTTCACAGCTTATGACTGACAACTGACATTTAGCTCTGTTTAACTCATTCGAGGCGTGCCGCATCCGGATACGCGGCTTTATGCCGCATACCCGGATTCGGCACTTCTCGAATGAGTGCACACATTCACCCGCAAGAAACCAGAGCCGGGAGACTGATGAATCAACCATGGCGGTTTAACTGAATGTTTCGTGGTGTGTTTCTGTGCAAGATATCCGCGACACACAAACACATGCTGATTGGTGGTTATCACTGATTAGCTTTGTGCTGGTCGTCTGTCACATGCCGTTTTATTGGTTATCAGCACAGTTTCAGTACTTGACATATTCTGACCTGTCCCGTGTGTTATCAAAGCGCAGGCCAGTGACAATAGCAATGTCTATAATTATACTGAAATTATCAGTGAACAATTTTTGTCAGTAGTGGTTACTAGTAGTGTGCGCAGTAAACATTTCGTATATATTTTGCAAACTAAGTCAACGGATGTGTAACAGTTTTCCACCGTACATCGTAATTCTGCTGTACTGATATTATGAGTTGTTTTTGGCGGTAGTAGCTTTGTGTTTGTTATGTTCTCAACATCGCAGTTTTTAGTAACCGGACGACTAATAATTATCGCACTGCTGTCAGTTACGAGTTTGCAGTTTTTAGTCACCCAATGACCTCGAGATCGCTGAGTCACTCAGTGGCGGATCCAGGGGGGGGGAGGCTAGGGGGCCCTGCCCCCCCCCCCCCCCCCGTCAGCCCTGACAATTCAACACTTTTTTTTTTTTTGATGGTTATTTGTTTTGTGGAAGTTGTGTTTTACTATTCGATGATTCTTCTTTTCTTATACGGTGTATTTTACAATTATCTCCCGGGATCGGTGGGTGTGTTCATGTGCCTATAGTCAAATATCCTCACTTGGCACCTCCTTACCTGCACCTGTCGCAGTACTTCACGCAGACATAGAGTGCCATGTGCCTCGCACTCACAGTACCTCAGGTAAATCAGTGCCTCTTGCTGTGCGATACAATCCTCATTGCATCCTCAGACTGAGGCACGAAGCCGCTGACTGCTGGTCAATCCCAGCGTTGGAAAAGTGTCTTATCATTGCTGAACTGGGGCCCAACGCAGTCCCTCAGCCAGCCATAGAGTTTCATAGGCCCCTTCAGTCACAGGGGCTCATAAAAAGCATTACCTCTTTCTGTACCATACGCATGGTATTGCATCCTCATACGTGGCAGTCATCTAGGTTTAAGTCTACGCCTGTGTACGCGCCAACTGTGATCAGAAAGCCAGAAATCAACTGCGCTGTGAGTGTCTCCCCGGGGCCGTGAGCAGCCGACTGGCCCGGGTGTCACAGGTAATTGCTAATCCCCTAATTCTGTCACACAACACTCTCTGAGTACAGTGGGTCTCCAGCGGCCTCACACAGATTGCATTGCATTGTCTTCCGTGGACATGCACAAGTGCCCATCAGAGTAGCAATGTGGTCATTGATGCGTGTCACCAGAGGGGAGGTGTGACTGAAATATCGTGATTTTGATCAACCTTGAACTAACCCTTAAATAATCGTCAGTCAGTGTAAGAGGTATACAATCATGAGAGATAATGACTATTTCTGTGATCTGATCCTGTGTTCCTCAAATGGAGGAGATTTGTGGGTATATAGAGCAGTAGCACAATTTTCACAAATGGCTGTGTTGTTCCTCAGACGGAGGAGTACTTGGTAGTTCCAGCGGAAACTCCAGGTAGAACATTCTTTTCAATAAGAAAATTAACACCAAGAATCAGAAGTGCCAGATTAATCTTGTTTTGTTAGGGAGGTGGTGTGGAGGCGGGGAGGAGGTCAAGTGCATGTAGATATGATCAGCCCTTCCTTTTAAACTTTTAAAAAAAGTGCCAAAAGCGGTGCTGTGTCCCGAGATGAAAGAAGAAACGTTTTAAAAAATAAAAATCGTAACCTCTGCAAATTCTAAATATGTCTCCCCCGCCCCCCCCCCCCCCCAAAAAAAAAAAAAAAAAAAAAAAAAAAAACTGTACAATATAGTAAAATTTTAAAGAAAAGCCCCAAAAGAAAAGCACCAAGAAAGAATAATTTCAACACAACTTATTTGTAACTGTTCTTTTTATGCGCGTTTCTTTCTTTGTTGTGAATTTATGCTCGCCTGATAGTCACTGTTTTGGTCTGAATTTCTTTTATATGACACAGTTTGGAAGACGTGGGGGGGGGAGGGGCGGGCCCCCCCCCCCCGTCGAGACACCCCTGGATCCGCCCCTGACACTATAATCAGAACAGTGGTAGAACTTCTAGAACAGGCAGCCCTTCCTTATACGTGCAACTGTTCAATTTTTCTTCAATGCTGTCAACTGTATCATTCCAGGTGACCATCTCCTGATGAAAATAACTTTTAAAACCACTCAGCACTTACGCGCTACAAGAAGATGGTGCTGAACGACATGCCATGATAGTTCAAGGGTGGCGGTGCCGGAATATTCCGGCGCCACCGTTAAACTGTCAAGGTTGATCTGTCTCATGAAATAAAATATACTAAGAATACGTGGAAACAAAAATTCCAGGCAAACTATGACGTGCGCCGCTCTCGATCAGTTTACATTGGACTTGCGGCCGACCAGGGGGTCTTGACGGGAGGGGGGGGGGGGGGAGGGGGGCCCAAATTCGCAGCCGAACACCCCCCCCCCCCCACCACCACCACCACCACCCCCTCCCCTCCCCGCCGCCGACCCCCTTCCCGTAGGGTCAGATTTACAGACCTGAACACACACAACTCACGCAAGCGCGCGCACGCACGCAAGCACAGCACAACACAATGGATGTCATTCAAACACTTTACTTTTATGAGATAATTCATTAAACTATACTGAAGCTAAGTGCACACACACTATAATTTTACAACCATTAAATTTGTTAAAAGATGAATGCAAAGAGGGACGAAGTAACAGAAATACAACACTAAAACACCCATTAACCCATATCATACTGAGGCTAAAAGCTTCAAATGTGTACACTGCCATATGCAAGCTACATTATAGTACTTACAGATAAGGATAGAGACCAATGGCTTTAGTTCAAGGGTGGTGCCAGAATAGCTTGGCGCCTCCAGGCGCCAAGCTATTCTGGCACTACCCTTGAACTATTTTAGTCAAACTTATTTCACACAGTGGTGTATTCCGAATGATAAGGGTTAACCCACCAAGGCCAGACATGCTAGGACAGGATGTGTATCCACCATGACAGTTTAAGGGCGGTGTAAAAATAGCTTGGCGCACATAGGCGCCAAGCTCTTCCGACATCAGTCACCTTTGAACTATCACAGTCGACATGTCTCTAGACCTGTGACTTAGAACTGAGCACACACGGCGGGGTCCGCACATCAGTGGTGTTGGTGTTCACGTGAAACCTCACAGTCTGTTGCCAGTCAGAGAAGTAAGCTATCTACTTTTTTGCCTCCGCAAATAAAAAGGACGTGAGGAGAATCTCAGTTGCTCCCCGATCACATTTGTGCCAGCGGGACGTAAAAAGGAAGAAGATAGATAGATCTCAGTTGCGGGGCTGCTTGACCGTACCGTAACACCAGATGGTCTACCCGCCGCAGCCACAATGCCGACCTCTCGTTTTCTTAATGGACAATTGCCTCAGCCGGGCTTGTCAGTAGTCGTAGGCGTATCCGCAGATGATTGTTTCAGTCTGCGGATGGTACATGTGTATAACATATCAAAAGGTATGACTTTTCAGGAGCCCCTTTGCCTACAGGGGCGCATGAAACTCTATGGTTCTACCGAGGAGTCCCTTGTCAGCGGCAGTGTCTGAATTCTCACCCACAATTGGGGCGGAGCAACACTCAAGGACTTACGTCATATGGCTGACTCGGAGTGAGGACGCGATGCTGATGATATCGCACAGTGAGAGTTACTACTTTTCATGAGCCCCTTTGACTGCGGGGCCACGTGACACTCTGTTTCTGGCTGAAAGACTAAGACGGGGTGCAGGTATTTAGTGCGAACTGAGGTTATTTGACTAGTCTCGACACATTAGACCCACCCACTGATTCAGTACGTAAGAGAGGACAATAAATGTTAAGAAGACTACGTGCCGTGATGGAATGAAATCTCACCAACCAACCACTAAAATAAAATAAAAATAATAACTAACCAACCACCACTAAAATAAAATAAAATTAATAACCAACCAACCACCACTAAAAAAAAAAAACCGTACCTAACCAACCATCCACCACAAAAAATAAAAATAAAATAGAATAAAAAAAATTCCCAGGGCTGGCTCTGGATCCGCCACTGTTCCTGCATATTTTAAAAGCGGAAGGTACACCGGTTGTCTCCCTTGATTTGCTCGGCGGTAGTAAATCGGCAATGACCGAGGTAGGCTGAGGCAACCAGTGTGAGTAATTATATTTTCCTAATCCAGTCCAAGCACAGGTGGAGAAACCCGAACTTATGGCAGTTATGGCAAGAGTTATGTGCAACTTACCATGCTCGGAGCGTCAATAGGATACTTAGTCCCTCCGAGTAAAGGGCACGAAACTCTGTATATAGCTGCCATACTTCGGTTTTCTCCCCCTGTGGTCCAATCATTTCCACAATCCAATCAGGGATACTATATAAAATTCCTGGCCCAATCCAAGTGTACTTTCAATATACGGTGCAGCAACCGTCCAGGATCAGTGGCATGCTCGTCAGTGGCTCTCGTTTTGCAGAGTAGAATATCACAAACTAGCGTCACGCACGCGCTGGTCCAGACAATACACACACAAAGGGAAGGCATTCAACACTGGACAAACAAACAGATCCCTTGACGCTGAGGGAAATCATTCAGCGCTGGACAAACGAACGAACAACTTTAGATCCCTTGACCTGAATGATTTCTCTTGGTCAGTGTCAGTGTAGATCCCCCCAGCCCCCCCCCCCCACGCCGCCCCCCCGCCCCCCCGCCCCTCCCCCCGTCCCCCCCCCCGCCCCCCAAAAAAAAACAACAACAACAACAACAAACAACAGACAAACAAACCATTAAACACGCGAAACAAAAGAATAGATCATGATGCCTTTGCTTGACCAAAATATTTTATTGGCTGATAGAAATTTTTTTATTAAAAAATAATTTATACGCATTCCCTATGTCTGAGTATTTTTCTTGTGACATGATTACATGAAAAACCAATGAAAAACTACAATTGTTTTCCGTTGATTTGAAATTACAATTTCTAGAATTCACAATTCCGCAAGGACATTAGAAGATTCAAGAGAATTACATTTACGTGATGACAAAATAAAATAAACATACTTTACAGCGGCACATTTCTAGTTCTAATAAAATAAAATAGGCCGATTTACTTCAGCATTAAAAAAAATAATGCAATGCCCTTCAAAAGTATGATAGACACACTAACACAACGATTATTATGCAATGGCAATGAAGTGAATTAAAGCAAACTACTTTTAAAAGAAATATCATTTTAAAAAAATATATTTCCGAACCGCTAGAACAACAATGTCTGCGGAAATACAAATCACGAAGAAAAAGTGAATTAAAAAAATATTATAAATACATTCATAAAAACTTCCATTTTTTTTTTTTTATTGTGGCCATTTTGACAAGCACAATTCCGGCACTCTAGCGCTTACAATCAAGCGTAACACTGGCGTAGGAAGATGTTCGGAGGAGGCTAGCCATCACTTCGCAGCTTACACGTTAACCCCGCCGCAAAGCAGTTTCTGAAATCATTGCCAGTTCAAAGCCAGAGAGACCTGCCCGGTCAATCAACATGAGAGACCTACCTTCCCGGTCAATCAACATGAGAGACCTGCCCGGTCAATCAACATGAGAGACCTGCCCGGTCAATGAACATGAGAGACCTCCCGGTCAATGAACATGAGAGACCTGCCCGGTCAATCAACATGAGAGACCTGCCCGGTCAATGAACATGAGAGACCTCCCCGGTCAATCAACATGAGAGACCTCCCCGGTCAATCAACATGGGTACAGAGTGGTGTCAGCAAGAGGCATAGATCCTCATGAGCCCCCGCGACAGCGGGGGCTCATGAGGATCTATGCCTCTTGCAGCTGGGCCGCGCTCACTTCCCCCGTTTCTGAAGGGGTTAACGCGACAGGTTTACGTCAACAGATTACGCCACATCCCCGGGCACCACCACGTCAGCCGATCTCGGCCCACTGGTCGAGTTGCTAGCTGATGTCTCCGTGCCGGAGGACTGTGGGGGAAGGGGAGGGGGAGGCATGCTGACGGTCCCGTTGTAGGGGGGCGGTGGTGTCGGCATGTAGCCGTTGTTGATGGCACCGTAGGGAGGGGGGCCGTAGTTATACTCCGGCTTCAGCATGCCCTGGCGGTTCTGTAGAGAGAGCACGTTATCAACTCTTAGACTCCCAGAACTAAATGACGTCCATTCGTCAGAATGGAAGTCATTTATTTCTGGGATTTAAAGAGTTAATAATAATAACAATAATAATGATGACAATAATAATAGTAATAAGAACAATACTAATAATAACAATAATAATAGTAATAAGAACAATATTAATAACAACAATAATAGTAATAAGAACAATATTAATAACAATAATAATAGTAATAAGAACAATATTAATAACAATAATAATAGTAATAACAATCATAATAGTAATAAGAACAATACTACTAATAATAATAGTAATAAAAACAATACAAATAACAAAAATAATAAAAAATAATAATAGTAATAATGATAATAATAATAATAAATATCTTATTAAGCGTTGTTCTCTATAAAACACTGGACTCGCTGAACTAAACAAAAAACAAAGAACCAACCAACCGCACGAGGCAGAGACCTCCTTCTGCTCCCGCTGGTGCGCGGGGGGCGCGTGAGGATCTAGGTCTCACGCTGGTCTGCACTACAGCAGGTGGAAAACTATCGGCCTCGATTAACTCTATTTGTAGTGCCAGATTAGCTTGGCGCACGACCCTTGAGCTTATCATGGTCGATCGTTCTTTTCAAACTGGCACATAGTCGTCAGGTGACACCCCCAAACTGTTTTGGCCTCGGGGGCTAATGAGTTAAAATCCTTGGCTAAAAAGGTGGCCGTGATATCTAGGTGTTCACAGACTGCAGTCAAAGGCTTAACGCATTCAGCCCCGAGGCACTACAGCAGGAGATGGATCGACCATGATAATTCAAGGGTAGTGCCAGATTAGCTTGGCGCCGACAGGCGCCAAGCTAATCTGGCACTACCCTTGAATTATCATGGTCGATCCCTCTCCTGCCAATGGTGCATAGTCGTTAGATGACGCCTCCAAAATTTGGGAAATACGTGCGTCGGGTCGAATGAGATAAATAAAATGTGTGCACGACGATAAAACAATCAACTGACAGCGACATAATCCACCGCTCCCTGTCGACGACGGTTCCTGACGACGACGACGATCAGAAGCAGGATGACGACGAAGCAGACGATGCCGACGCCAGCGATGATGCCGATCTCCGCCGTCCAGCTGACGATGACGTCATTGGGCCCACAGGCGGCGGCGTTCTCGTCCGAATCGTCCCCGCAGTTGTCGTACCCGTCACACTTGAGAGAGCCGTCAATGTCGTAGCCATTGGAGCAAGTGAAGTCGCCGTTCTGGTACCCTGCAAGCCCGCGGGGAAATCAGACTTATTTTTTCATCTCTTTGCTTGTATTCTGCTTTTACCACTTAAACCCCGACGCCATACAGCAGGACATGATAATTCAAAGGCACCAAGCTGATCTGGCTCTACCCTTGAATTATCATGGCCGATCCATCTCCTGCAAATGGTCATTTTTTTTTTTCTTTGTTAGGTGACACCTCCGAAATTTGCCGTGGGGTTGATTGGGTTAAGACCGACAGCGACAGAGACTAATTACTCACGATGATTAACTAAAATAGAATCACGTTTAATTTTTTTTTTAAAAGCGTTCAACTCTACCAATCAAATCATACCAACCAAATCAAATCAACCAAACCAACCTAACGCAACCACCAAGGCAAACCACATCAGATCAATCCAACCCAAACCGAACCGAACTGAACTGGCCTGCACTAAAAATTAATGACAGTCATGACCTGAACTGAACTAAACCTAAATTAAACTAAACTAATGTAAACTACTAAACTAAACTAAACTACTAAACTAAAGTAAAGAACTAAATAAACTAAACGAAACTAAACTACTAAACTAAAACGAAACAAAACAAAACTACTAAGCTAAACTAAACTAAACTAAACTAAACTAAACTAAACTAAACTAAACTTGAGCTTGCCCTTAGCACCACGTGAATGTTCTGTGTTTATGTACAGTGTGTGAGCGAATGCGCGTGATTCACGTGAGCGTGCTTGTTGGGTTCAGTTCGCGGCGGACGGAGCCGATTTTCAATTGGGATAAAGCGCCTATTTAATGCGCTGATTTATTTATTTATGTAAACTAAACTAAACTAAACTAAACTAAACTAAACTAAACTAAACTAAACTAAACTAAACTGGCATGGAGCAATGACTGACGCAAACTAAACTAAACTAAACTACTGAACTACTTAACTAAACGAAACTGAGCGAAAATAAACCAAACAGCCGAAACAATCAAAATGCAAACAACTCTCAACTGACACGTGGAGGTGCTGGTGACCAGCATTCGTGCAGTGACTTGCGAGCTCCACTGGTAGCGTTCTGTGGAGTTGATGGCGATCCTGAGGGTGTTAGTGGAGGTGAGCCAAGCGTCCGGCCATGGCCCGCACACTCGTCCTGCACACAGGAAACACGGACACAGCGTCATGCGCACTGATGTGATCTGTGTCCCCGGTAGCAAAGCGTCTCCCAGCCCACGACGTCCCGCCGTGGGCCCGCGCACAGACGTGCGCGGGCCCACTGCGGCCATCGTGGACCCGAGGAGCTTTGCTTACTAGGGTGTGTCTGTTTGTGTGTGTGTGTCATTGCGAGTCTGCGTGTGCGTACGAGTATATTCGCCTATGTCTGTATAAATATATAAATATGGATCCAAGCAGCAATGAAATACTTAACATGTGAAGAAAGGATCCACATACACCACGTAGTTTAGGAGGAGTTACACTTTTATTCTTTTGCACAAATTTTCGCCCTCTCAGCGAGGGTTTCTTCAGGGAATGCCCAGGTAACTAGGTACGATACCTCCTTCCCTGGAAAAAAGGAAATCCGACATGACTCCGGAAATTTGTGCAAAGAATAAAAGTGTAACTCCTCCTAAACTACGTGGTATATGTGGATCCTTTCTTCATATTTTAAGTATTTCACTGCTGCTTGGATCCATGTTTGGAGTGTGTGGTGCCAGCTTTCTTGGACTGGTTTTATTTATTCATATTTGCTATACGGCTTCACCCGTCCGTTGCCGGCCCGGCTCCAGCCATGTCGGAGTTCCTTTTTTCCAGGGAAGGAGGCATCGTACCTAGTTACCTGTTCCCTGGGCATTCCCCTGAAGAAGCCCTCGTTGAGGGCGAAAATTTGTGGTGTAACTCCTCCTAAACTACGTGGTATATGTGGATCCTTTCTTCACATTTTAAGTATATATATATATTATATATATATATATATATATATATATATTATATATATATATATATATATATATATATATATATATATATATATATATATATATATATATATATATATATATATATATATATATATATATATTATATATATATATATATATATATATAAATCTAAAATCTACTCAGCAGGTCCAATATCTGTTAGGGAATATTTTCTAACATCCCCCTATGTGGGAGAGGTCTGGATATTCTCCAGCGGATGGCGGGGCGCCTGGGTGTAGTCCCTACTGCTTTATATAGTAGGTGTTCAGTGGAAGGCTTAAAATGATAGGTCTGTCATTCCTTCTCTCCCACTAACCCTCTCCTTTCTAGAACTAGTAGGCGATGCAGTCACAAAAAGGACAGCTGATGTCCTGATGACACAATGCAAGCTTACCAGCCTGGAATTTCATGGCATTAGCACAGCATTCTCAGAATTGAATGTGTGTGTGTGTGTGTGTGTGTGTGTGTGTGTGTGTGTGTGTGTGTGTCTCTCTCTCTCTCTCTCTCTCTCTCTCTCTCTCTCTCTCTCTCTCTCTCTCTCTCTCTCTCTCTCTATCTGTGTGTGTCTCTCTGTGTGACTGTGTGTTTGTCAGTGTGTACCTGGTCTGTGTGCCTGTCTATGCACGTCTGTCTGTGTGTTTGTCAGTGTGTACCTGACATGCTGGTTCCGGAATCATAGAAGGTGACCCAGTTTGTGTAGCAGTCCGCGTTAAGGGCCATTATCTTCAGCCGCACCTCGTTGTTGTAATACGCATGACTCCCTCTGCAAAACACACAGCAATACGGACCACCTGTAATAGACGCTGGCAAATCGGAATAGAAGTAGGTCTCTCCAACTTACTTCACCCCTACACACCTTCCCGCTCCCTCCGCTCTGCCTCTGACCCTCTCCGCCTCCACATCCCTCGCACCAAACTCAACACTTTCGGCCCCCGCTCCTTCTCCGTCTACGGCCCATCCATCTGGAACACTCTAACACTCTCTCTTCGTCAGAAACACTCTCTCTCCTCCTTCCAGTCCGCCCTCAAAACTCACCTCTTTCAACAGTTTTAGCACTATATCACCACACTCCCCACGCAAGCTGACCGTCGTAATGTATTTCACTATTTGTGTACGTGAGTCATTGTCTAAAGCGTGCGCATGCGTGCGCGAGTTGTGAGTGTGCGCTTAGAGTTATAATTATTATAAGATAAGCGCATTACAAATATCGTAATTATTATTATTATTAGAATTGCACGTGAGTCGACGAAAAGAGTGGATAAAAAGTCCCGGACAAACATGCGATTAAAAGCAAGGACAAGCATGGAATCGCATATTTGTCCGTGGGTTGGGGGGGTGGGGGAGGGAGGGGGCAGGGGGAGGGAAAAGAAGGGGAGGGGGCGGGGAGGTTCCAACCTCCAAAATAGAGACTTTGATAAAGCATTTTATAGTATTTTTAAATTTCACCCCCCCCCCATTCACCCCCCCCCCCTCCCGAATACACTCTTGCCATCGCGCTAGCCTCGGAATCAAACAATGGGGAGGGGGGAGGGTGGTGGTGGTTGGGGTTGAAACCCGTAAGGTACACGATCGCAGACAAGCACGCCTATTCAGGTTGGATCGAGAAAACTACAATTTTTCAAGTAAATTTGTTAATCGTTTGGCTGTCGGTAGCGCATTTTGTCGAGGTGATTCCTGCAGGAATAACAGCACCCTGACATCCTGCAGGAATAACAACAACACCCTGACATCCTGCAGGAATAACAACACCCTGACATCCTGCAGGAATAACTTCAACACCCTGACATCCTGCAGGAATAACAACACCCTGACATCCTGCAGTAATAACTACACCCTGACATCCTGCAGGAATAACTACACCCTGACATCCTGCAGGAATAACTACACCCTGACATCCTGCAGGAATAACTACAGCCTGACACCCTGCACGAATCACCTCGACAAAACGCGCTACCGACAGCCAAATGGTTAGCAAGCTCCCGATTCGATGCATCTGGTGTTGAGATGTTGCTTCTTAAAGGACGCCGAAATATGTACTACGAATTCTATTTGCAAATGACTGACCTTTAATTGAACCCAAACCTCCTGCCCTTGCCCGCCGAATAAACCAAGAACTACCGCGGCAACTGAATAATTTGGACATTTGCAATGATGAGTTTTGCCCCCTCGGAAAAAGGGACACTGGAGGTCTTTAGAGTTCAGTCAGTTTCCCTGGGTAAAATTTAATAGTTCGGCGCGCTTTAATGCTCTATTTTCACTGTCAGTTTGCCTAACGTGTTATACTGGAAATAATCGCCAGGCCTACATATCATGAAAAAAAAAAGTGTCTTTCTGAATGAAAGCATGTGGGGCTTTGTATTGATCGAGACGCGGTGTAGTCGTGCTTGTTACCGTATGTCTACGTAGCAGCTCCCTCCGTACGTCTGGCCGTTGATGGTCAGGATGGCGGAGGAATACACGTACACCGTCTGGCCGCAGTAGTTAGTCAGTTCATCTGCCACAGAGGCAACAATTTAGGTCATACTTGCAGCTTTAGCCGACTGCCGAGAAACCCGGCCTTGCAACTGACCGCCGCGGTTCTGAGAAAAAGACCACACGATCCGACCGCAAGAGACATAGATCCTCATGAGCCCCCTGAATGCGGGGGCTCATGAGGATCTATGCCTCTTGCTGGCGCCACGTTGACAAGTCCATGTTCCTTGGACTTCTGGGACTCATTGATCAAGGATTTCCGACACACCGTCTGCGTCCGCTGGTAGTTTTCCCATTCAGCCGCGACGCACTTCAGCAGGAGATGGATCAAGCGCCTTCATCCAAGGGCCTTCATTTTGCCCGGACTGACTTGCACTCTCTCTCTCTCTCTCTCTCTCTCTCTCTCTCTCTCTCTCTCTCTCTCTCTCTCTCTCTCTCTCTCTCTCTCTCTCTCTCTCTCTCTCTCTCTCTCTCTCTCTCTCTCAATTATGTTATTATGTTGTTTGTATTATTATTATTTTTTCTTTCGTCTTTTATGTTTTTCGTACATTTAAATGTTCTTGATATTATGTTGTTGGTTTTTTATTCTTTAATATTTTATCGTGTTGCTCGATGTATATTTATGTGTGTAGTTTAGCAGGACAGTTTGTAAGAGAGGCATTCGTATGCCTAAAACTTTATCCTAAATAAAAACGTTTCATCATCATCATCATCATCATCATCATCATCATCATCATCATCATCATATCTCTCTCTCTCTCTCTCTCTCTCTCTCTCTCTCTCTCTCTCTCTCTCTCTCTCTCTCTCTCTCTCTCTCTCTCTCTCTCTCTCAATTTCTACCCGGCCTGTCGGTAACCTTTTCTTTGTTTTTTTTGTTGTTGCAATGATTCCTGCAGGAATCATCGCGATGAAAAGCGCTACCGCCAACCAAATGAAAATGTACAGTCAACTTAGCTATATCATTATAACTCGGTCAAATTAAAGAGAGTTTCAGCTTACATTGAATTGGGTCCGCGTTCACGTATGTTGAAGCCGACACGCAAAATATCACACAGAAAACACCAAGCGCCTTCATTTTGACTGACTTGCGGTTGTGTCGTCTGGTCAGGTTGAGAATAAGTACTTTGATCGGCAAAGTGTCGCACTATATGATGGCGATACCTACCCACCTTGAATGACAATGTGCCACGGGCTGCTGATGTGTGAAGCTCATATCACTAATTTGCGTATCAGCTGTAGTGGGGTGTCAGCCTCGGATTCGTTTAGTTTGTTTAGTATGTTCAGATTGTTTTGCTTCGGTTACCTTAGATGGTGATCCGGCGGGTGATCTTTTGGTGGCGTTTTACTTTACAGTTGAATAAAATGCCAAATGGTTAAAATAAACAACTTAAGAACCAACCAACCAGCCAAGGAACTGAACCAGTGAACGAAAACCGCAAAGAAAGAATGGGGGGAGGGGGGGGGGGAAACCAACAACGATCTAACCAACCAACCAACCAACCAACCAACCAACAACGAACAAACAAGTAATAATATTAAAAACAAGCAGAATGAGGCGTACACATCGACTATGAAGAGCGGTTCATCAGGGCGATCACCATGTGATACGACTTTTTATCACACCCCGACGTGCGATGCGACTGTTTTACATTAACAGTGGTATAATATCGCGTCATGTCATATAACCCGATAGCACACTGGAAGGTGCGTTGGTTTTACCGCCGTGTCCAACATGGATTACACACCTTGCGGATGTAGCCACCGATACAGTTTACAGCAATGCGATTTTGCTGTTTACAATAGTAGCGGTGGCTGCAGGCGTAAAGGGGTTAACAGTACTGACAATGTAGAAATACTTACGCCCCTTACACTTCATCATGGCTTTTTTTTTTACCGTCTGCTTAGCGCTATATGTGTTCACGTCACTGAGGATGAAGTCAACTTGTTTGCTTAATCCACTTAGCAGAAGATGCGTCGACCATGATAATTCAAGGGTAGTGCCAGATTAGCTTGGCGCCTTCAGGCGCCAAGCTAATCTGGCACTACCCTTGAATTATCATGATCGATCCATCTCCTGCAAACTGTTACAAAATTTGGGAAAACGCGGTCTTGGGGTTAACTGGGTTAAGGGTAGTGCTTGATTAGTGTAGCGCTTCAGCCCTCGAAGCGTTAAGGACGAACAGTCGGTAAAACCATCTCCTACATCTGGCTCCGGCAGTGGAACGGATACAGATGTATTGCGATCGTGTGGCGACACTGGAATATACTGATCTATACTGGTCAAGAAATAAAGCACGTGATTAGCCCATGACCTACGTCATAATTATTATCTGTTTACTTGTACTGTACGCGTAGTAGTGCAAAGTTTGTGCTGGTCTGTGAATTTGGACCTTACGGCCACAGGCCGTAAGGTTCAAATTCACAGACCAACACAGACGTTTGTTTTGCACACGTAAGAGAATTGTGACACTCAGTCATGTGTGTGTGCGTGCATGCCTTCAGGTGGGTGTGCGTGTTTGAGTGTGTGTTTGTGCGCGTCTGTCTTCAGGCGTGTGTGTCTGTGTTTGTGTGTGCGTGTGTGTGTGTGTGTGTGTGTGTGTGTGTGTGTGTGAGTGAGGGGGGGGGGGAAGAGGGGTTAGAGGTTGCAAGATTTGTGATTAGAAATTAGTACAGGATGTGATGGAGACAACACACGTGTGTAAGGGGAGGCAACACCCCTATAAGGGAGGCAACACAGTTTATACACCTCAGGCTTCAGACATCTCGTCCCCCCAACTCACTCACTCACTCACTCACTCACTCACTCACTCACTCACTCACTCACTCACTCACTCACTCACTCACTCCGCACACACTCACTCACGATCACTCACTCACTCACTCAATAAATGCAAATTCACTCCAAACTTCCAAAATACATTTAAAGCATATTGGGGCCGGAGGATGGGGGTTTCGGTGGTCGGAACAATCGTAACCGCCACCCCACCCCCCCACCCACCCACCCCCACCCCCCCACCCCACCTAAAAAGGATCGCCTCTTTAATGCAACCTTCCATGTCACTATCATGAACGAAGAGTATAGAGGCTTCGCTAATAGCAAAACTTCTATACTCTTTGGTTTGAATTGACGAAGGTATACAGCAACAATCACATAATATACAACACACTTTTCAGCGCCAGATATATAGATCCCCTTTACTTCAAAATGTCACAAGGAACATTCATCGAGCAAGATGAAACTGTCCGCGATGTCCCACGACCGATCTTCGACGTTTTGTGATTGTCTGCAGACGCACCACAGGAGAGGGGCCAACCGTGATCGTTCAAGGGTAGTACCTAATTAGCTTGGCGCTAAGGCGCCAAGCTAATTAGGCACTACCCTTGAACTAAGAACGCCGATCAGGTTCACTTGATTCGACACGTTAAAGTCACTGCACCGGGGAGCAGCCTGGCACTCCTGCACACAGGGAAAAGCACGTCAGTCGGCGTCTCATGTCAGCAGCCGCGTTTACTGACTCGCCGAATCCGAATTTAAGTACATACTAACTATTATCTGGGTACGCATTTTCCGATGTAAGTGTAAGTGTACTTAGATTCCGAGTCAGTTTTGCAGAAAAGTTCCGATGCAAGTGTAGGCCTGCTTAGACTCCGGCCGCGAGTCAGTAAAAGCTGCTCAGTGTCAGAACCAGGAAGCATCTGTTCTCATGTTATGATATATAGGGATTTAACCCTTTTAAGCCTAAGGTCCCATTTCTCAAATTTTGGGATGTTGCCTAACGACTATGTACCAGTTGTAGGAGATGAATGGATCATGATAATTCAAGGGTAGTGAGAGATCTGGCACTACCCTTGTATTATCACGATCAATCCCGCGGCATCGCCTGCTGCGGGGACCCGGGGCTAAAAGGGTTAAGGATGGTCCTAAAATGGACAATAGGACAACAATGTTGTCCACGGGACGATTACTGATTGGGTGGGAGGAATGCCAGCTGGAACTGACTTGCACTTCGCTATCTACCAAATACGCGCCTCGTGCATGGTGGATTATTAAGCGGCCTGCTTTCAACCTACCAAGTACGCGCCTCGTGGATGGTGGATTATTAAGCCTGCTCTCAACCTACCAAGTACGCGCCTCGTGGATGGTGGATTATTAAGCCTGCTTTCAACCTACCAAGTACGCGCCTCGTGGATGGTGGATTATTAAGCCTGCTTTCAACCTACCAAGTACGCGCCTCGTGGATGGTAGATTATTAAGCCTGCTTTCAGCCTACCAGGTACGAGCCTCGTGGATGGTGGATTATTAAGCCAGCTTTCAGCCTACCAAGTACGCGCCTCGTGGATGGTAGATTATTAAGCCAGCTTTTAACCTACCAAGTACGCGCCTCGTGGATGGTAGATTATTAAGCCAGCTTTCAACCTACCAAGTACGCGCCTCGTGGATGGTGGATTCTTAAGCCTGCTTTCAACCTACCAAGTACGCGCCTCGTGGATGGTAGATTATTAAGCCAGCTTTCAACCTACCAAGTACGCGCCTCGTGGATGGTGGATTCTTAAACCTGCTTTCAACCTACCAAGTACGCGCATCGTGGATGGTGGATTCTTAAGCCTGTTTTCCACCCAACAAAATACGCGCCTCGGTTCTGATATTTCACTCACATACGTACCATTCCCTAATCTTAAAAGTACATAGCCTACATATATAACGGACAATGATTCTCCAACTGTAACACACACACACACACACACACACACACACACACACACACACACACACACACACACACACACACACACACACACACACACACACAACACAACACACACACACACACACACACACACACACACACACACACACACACACACACGCGCGCGCGCGCGCGCGCGCACGAGAGAGAGAGAGAGAGAGAGAGAGAGAGAGAGAGAGAGAGAGAGAGAGAGAGAGAGAATGACAATGACAATGACAATGATTCTTTTTTTTACAACGGTGAAAGTTTTGGCTGGCACAACCATTTTTCGAACTTGCCGTTTCTAATCTAATCTACAAATAATGTATAAACTGCAAAACAATATTATATTGAAAAAAGAAAAATAGTGATAAATGATATAAAAACAAAGCAAAACAAAACAACAACAACAACAACAAAAACGTGCACACACACACACACAAACACGCGCATGCACGCACACACTGAGTAATATAGGGTCGCAATGAAAGTATTAAGATAATGACGTGAGGTAATTAAAAATACTGGGTCTAAAATACGAAAGGGTTTTTGATGTTGTAACTTTCCTAGGCAAAGTGTTCCACAGGCTGTGGCTTGAGAACGCTAAACTTGTCTTGTAGAGATCAATTCTAGGTCGTGGTACAATAATGAATTGCCTTGATCTTGAGTACGTTGGTGATGGAAAGGAAAATAGTTTCTTAATATAATCAGGCATTTTGCTATTCAATGTTTTGCACATAATTATTCCCTTATTGTACATTAAATGATTTTTCAGGGGAAGAATCTCCAAGGTTTTCAATTTATTATCGGTAGTTGAGTTAGGGTCAGGTAGGATAAGTTTTGCGGCTCTACGATGAAGAGAGTTCAGTCTCTTTAACTGGACCTCGCTTGCTCCATCCCACACTGTAGAAGCATAGTCGATATGTGACCTGATGTGGGCGTTAAAAAACAGTTTACATGTTTCTACCTCAGTGATATATTTAATTTGGCTAAAATGTAAAGTTTCTTTGATATTATGTTGCATATGTTAGTAATATGACACTGCCATTTAAACTGGTTATCTACAGTAACACCGAGAAGACGATGTTCTGTTACTTGACTGATGGATTTTCCTTGAAGAGACAAGCTGAGTGAGAGAGAGCCGAGCTGGTGCTTTTGACGGGTACTTAATACCATACATTCAATCTTCGCTGGGTTTAGGATCACCAGTTGTCAATGTCTTGTAGTGCGTTTTGCAGACGTGTATCAATAATAAATAAATCCTCATCGGGCGTGTGTATTGCAGCATCATCCGCGAACATATCGCATGAAACATTATGATCGCTAATTGTGAGCGGAAGATCGTTAATGAACAAACAAAATAGAAGAGGGCCTAAAATAGAGCCCTGGGGCACGCCATGCTTGACTAAGCGGTGATTAGAATATATACCATTAAGAAGGACTTTTTGTCTTCTGTCATCCAAGTAGAATTTGAATAACGTGGCAGCGCTGTTGGTGTATAATGATATTTTCTTTATCAGTATTTCATAGTTTACTAAATCAAAAGGTTTACGGAAGTCTAAAAAGACTACACCTGTTAGTTTGGATTCATTGATAGATGCTAACCAGGTATCTGTCATCCTTATCAGCGCGGTATGGCAGGAATGGTTTGGTCTGAAACCTGACTGCAATGAATGGATGAAATTTCGGTTTTCTAAATATTTAGATAGATGTTTATGAATATGCCTCTCTAAAGGCTTTGACAAAACTGGCAGTAATGAAATGGGACGAAAATTATTAATTTCACTTAGATCTTTTGATTTTGGTAGTGGGATTACTTTTGCATCTTTAAATGCATCCGGAAAACAGTATTGTTTTGTACAGAGATTGTAGATGTATGTGAGACTCTCAACGATATATGGAAGAGATGTCTTGAGTATTTTTGAGCTGATCTCATCAGGCCCGGATGACTTTTTAATTTTCCATCGAGGTAATTAATCTGCCCACTTCATGAACCGCTATAGGCGGTATGATGAAAGGTTCGTTGTTTTTATTTTTCTGGTTACAGTAGTCTAGTAGTTTGTCTGGACAAATATACTCATGTGAGTTATTTCTCAGTGGCATTAGTGATTCCGCCACAGAGACAAAATGGTCGTTAAAATTGATGGCAGTGAGGTGGGGTGGTAAAGACGCACTACTTTTATTTGTACCTTTGGTTACTAAATTTATGGCACGCCATACAGTGGAGGAGTCTTTACTTTGCTTAACTACTTTACTGAAGAGAGATTTTTTTGCTTTTAAAACCATTGATTTTACGCAATTACGCTGTGTTTTGTATTCAGCAAAACGCTTCGTTTTCTTTTAGCTCGTCCCTGTGTTCCATAGCCTCTATCAGATCCGCAGTTAGCCAGGGTGGTAAGGCGGCGTACTTAACTCTCTTTTGCCTCAGGGGCGCGTGTTTATTCAGCACACCGAGAAAGACGCGGTTCCAGGTGTCTAATGCTTTGTTCGGGTCACTATCGTTATACACGTCCGTGAACTGTGCTCCAGCTAAATCAGTCAAAAAAGCAATTTCATTAAAGTTTTTAAATGATCTATAAGTGATGCACGTGTGACCTTGCTTTTTCAGTTTTGGAAGTTTTGACAGCCATATGCAAGCTAACTGGATAGTGGTCTTTGACACTCAGACTATCAACTTGAGTGTTGCTAATTGCGAGAGGTTTGTTGGTATAGACATGGTCTATAATAGTGGCTGATGTTGGCGTAATTCTGGTGGGGGATGTCACCATTTGTTGGAGACCGATTAAGGTAGTAGTACACTCCCATGATGGATGAGGTTTAAGAAAGTCAATATTAAAATCTCCAAGAAGCAGAACATCTTTGGTCTGAATGTCTGTTTTTTCGATCATGTGTAAGTGAAAGCTATGGTACCACTCAAAGGTGGCTGCAGGGTTTCGATACAGAAACCCGACAAGTAAAGGAGTTTATTTCTACCCAAATACATTCTACATCAGCTGTTTCTAGGTCTTGTCTCCTGCGGGTTATATGTAGAATTGATTGATGGATGTAAACCGCTACACCTGTCTCTCCCTGGACTGACGGATCTCTCCTAATAATAGAATAATTTGGGATGGTGATGGCTTCATTACTGATGTGGGAGGCCAACCGAGTTTCAGTTAAACCCAAAAGGTGAAAACAGTCGGGGGAATTAACATAAACACAGACATCTTGAACTTTGTTTGCTAGGTGGTAGACATTGAGCTGACCGATACGGAATCTTTGTCCTTTTTTCGATGGTCCGCGCATGGCTTTACAATGTTTAAAGTAAAGAACCAGGTAACAAAATATCAACACAAAGTACAAAAGCAAAAACTAGAAAACGAATACACATACAAGTAAATATCAACAAGGGGGAAGGGGACAGTGGCACCACAGATCTGTAATGACTGGGGGAGTGTCAGCGTCTTCGTCAACCTCGGGGAAGCAATGATCATATCCTCAGTTTTTCCGTCATTCAACTGTAATTTGTTTGAAGTCATCAAAGTCTTAGTCTCCAAAACACACTCCTACGATTGTGCCCATAATCTGATCAGGTGAACATGAGTCATGGAGTTGAGTATCATCTGCAAATGCATAATGTGATATAGAGAAACGGTTAAAGACACTGGCCAGTGGCTGAACATACAGTTTAAAGAGGACTAGTCCAAGAACTGAACCGTGTGGGACGCCAAAGCGCAGGGTGAATGGGCTGGAAAGCCCATCATTAACTACTACGCATTGCGTTCTGTCTGTCAGATATGACTAAACCACGATAAAGCAGTTTCGTGAATGCATACACAGAGTAGAGAAGTTGTAGCAAAATGTCATGGTCAATCGTATCAAAGGCAGCAAATTGGTCTAACAGTGCAAGAACAGTGCAGATCCGCCTATACTGAACTGCGACGTATTGCTTCAGTCCGCCACTATCTGACACCTGAAGCAACTACAGTACTTGTCTGCGCTTTTGTTTTGTCTAAATTAGACTATTGCATTGCTCTTTGGCTGGCTGTTCCCAGTGTCTCATTGGCAAACTCCAAAAAATTCAAAACAAGGCTGCTAGGTTGATTCTTAGTTGGTTAGTTCGGGGTTTAACGTCCACGGCACCGAAGTGATAACGGACGGCCCCTGACGGGCGGGTTATGGGAGACAGGAAAATCTATTGCCTATGGAGTACGACCTGAACACTGATCAACTCAGGCGCACTCCAACTGTGCCACTTTGATTTACCAGGACCTTTCAACGGACATGCTATTGAACAAGCCCGTCTTTTCCCCCTGGATTGCGAGTCCAGCTACCGGGGCCGGGACGGGGATTCGAACCCACGACCCGGCGATTCCCTTCGCTCTCCTGCTCCGACGCTTAACCGCCTGAACTATTTCAGACTTGATTCTTAGAGTCCCTAGATCGGATCATATCACACCCCATCTGTCTGCTTTTCACTGGTTACCTGTAACATCTAGGATTCAGTATAACATTTCATGCATGACTCACAGTTGTATTACCTGTTCCTGCCCACACTACCTTGCCTCTCTTCTCCAGCTGTATACGCCCTCAAGACAGAATTTGCGCTCTGCCGACTCTCGAGTCCTACGTATCCCTCTCGTCAAAACAAAGTCGTTCGGTGAGAGGTCATTCAGGTACTGGAGCCCAGTTGTTTTTAATGACCTCCAACGCGAACTGAGATACGTGGATTCGAGAGAGGCATCCAAGCGAGCCCTAAAGACCCATCTTTTTTTATGTCTGCTACGAATGACTTTTGTCACAGACCTGTCATGTTGAAGTCATCTCTATCTCTATTGGAAGTTGTGTGTGTGTGTGTGTGTGTGTGTGTGTGTGTGTGTGTGTGTGTGTGTGTGTGTGTGCGTGCGTGCGTGCGTGCGTGCGCGCGCGCGCGCGTGCGTGCGTGAGTGCGAGTATGAGTCCATAAGCGTAGCATTTTGAATGGAGACTTTATAGATTGTTTATGGAGTGCGCTGTATTTTGTTTTTCATACTTTTTGTAAATTGCGTTTTTGTAATTAGTTATTTTTGTACAATTAGATTTTTGTTAATCGCCTAGAGCTCTAATCCGAGGTTAAAGGCGTTATACAAGTACTCATTATTATTATTATTATTATTATTATTATTATTATTATTATTATTATTATTATTATTATTATTATTATTATTATTATTATTATTATTATTATTATTATTATTATTATATTTTTCATTTCGGGCGAAAATAAGTTTATTGCGTGTACATTTCACTTGCTGTTAAAGTGTACGCCTGGTTGGAGACATGGCTCCCTCACCCTCCCCCCTCCAACCCCCCCCCCCCCCCCCCCCCCCCCCAAAAAAAAAAAAAAAAAAAAAAAAAAAAAAAAAAAAAAAAAAAAAAAACACCGCCCACGCAGTACAGCCTCCAATGTCACCTTTTATGTGCTTGAAATGACTAAGAAATACAGCAGCGAACGCAAAAAAATCAACACGCTTTTCAGCGCCAAATAGACACACGTTCCTTTGTCGTCGAAATGTCCAAAGCAGAACCATTCATCTAGGAACTGAGGCGACATTGCCCGCGATCTGCACGTTGGCAGTGTTAACCCTTTTAGCTCCAACGCGCTACAGCGGCAGGAGATGGATCAGCCATGACAATTCAAGGGTGGTGCCAGATTAGCTTGGCGCCGTCAGGCGCCAAGCTAATCTGGCACCACCCTTGAATTACCAATGGCGGGTCTCCTGCAACTGGTTCATGGTTGTTTGACGTGACGCCTTCAAAATGTGAGAAATGCGGCAGTGGGGGTTAAATGGGTTAAGAGCTGAGCAGAGAGCAGAAACAGGATAACAGAATAACTTTAACCCATTCAGCCCTGACGCACTACAGCATGGGGATGGGTCGACCATGACAATTCAAGGGCAGTGCCAGATGAGCTTGGCGCCTGTCGGCGCCAAGCTCATCTGGCACTGCCCTTGAATTATCATGGTCGATCCATCTCCTGCAACTGGTGCATAGTCGTTAGATGACGCCTCCAAAATTTGGGAAACACGGCCGTCGGGCTGAAGGAGTTAATAGTCCTGTTGCTTTCAGTTTATGCCGACGGGAAAGTGGTACCCGTCACTTGTGATCATTTCATGTTAACAAAAAAATCATTTCGGTTGGGGGGGGGGGAGGGGAGGGGGGAGAGGGGTGTAGTGGGGGTTGATACCTTCTGAATCCGTGACGCGTGATTGGCGTTTCTTCCGTTCTCATGATTCGTGATTGCAACTGGAGAATAACGTTAAAAGACCTGTAGCTGTCAATTTATGTCGGTGGGCAAGACGCACCCTTCTCTTGTATTAATTTTATGTTAATTTAAGAATTATTTTTAGGGGGAGCGGGGGGGGGGGGGGAGGGGGAGGTGATGTCAAGTGGGAGTCTGAAATCGTGATGCGTGACTGGCGTTTCCGGTTCTCATGGTTCGTAATTGCTTTTTTTTTTTTTTTTCATTCTTCTACTTGACATTTAATTTTTATGGATCTACCTTTACGGCGAAGATGGTGCAATGCTTCTAGAGTTGAAACTGTGCATCTACAAACTAGACAAAGTATACTAATGATCTTAGGCGACCTTTTATAGTGCAACCCAACCCAACCTAAGACAGCAGAACGGCACAATAGATTACTTCCCTTTGCGTATTGGTGACGCAGTTGCTCCCTTCAAGTGCAAATACACATTGCGACGGCCATATATTTATTATTTACATGCATGCATTGCCAAAATAATATTTAACTATTTTCATTTCTGGCGAGATGAAGTTTACTGCGGGTATATTTCACTATTTAAAGTTTTACATCTGGATAATGACACGGCTGCGGAACCCACACCGGCCTCCCCCCCCCTCCCCCCCCCTCCCCCGCCCCCCACACACACACTCCCCTCCCCTGACCTCCCCCCCCCCACCCCACCCACTTTACCCCGATTCGCCCTTGCAATACAACCTTCCATGTCACCATTCATGTAGTTCAATTGACGAAGGAACACAGAAACAAACAGACCATAAATCAACACACTTTTCAGCGCCAACTACATTCACTTTACTTCAAAATGTCCGCAAGTCATTCATCTAGTAAGATAAAACTGTCCGAGATGTACAACATGCAGCATCGTAGACAGAATTCATCATTTGTGAATCACTACATTCCGATTTTTGACATAATGTGTCATCAGACGACCAAAGGAAGCACCAATCACAGGAGAGGGATCCAACCGTGATCGTTCAAGGGTAGTGCCTGGTTAGCTTGGCGCTAAAGCGCCAAGCTAATCAGGCACTACCCTTGAACTGAGAACGCCGATCAGTTTCCTGATCTGGCGTGTGGACACGTTAAAGTCACAGCACCGGGGAGCAGCCTGGCACTCCTGCACACAGGGAAAAGCACGTCAGTCATATCATGTCAGCAGCTTTACTGACTCGGATTCGGAATTTGAGTACATACTAAGTATATCTAAGTACACATACATTGGAGATTTATTGACTGCATGCATATGCAAGCTTCCAGTCGAAATTTTCCGACGAAGATGTACTTAGATTCCAAGTCAGATTTTGGAAAATTTCCGACGGAAGTGTACTTAGATTCTGAGACAGTTTTGTCGAAAATTTCTGACGTCATTATACTTAGATTCCGAGTCAGTTTTGTCGAAAATCTCCAACGGAAGAGTACTTAGACTCCGGCGAGTCAGAAAAACTGTCTGTCATGTCACATCTGGAATCTGGAAGCACCTTTTCTCGTGATATGATAAAGCTCTCAGATCTAAATAGGTTTCTAGAATGGATGATCGTTGTCCACGGGGTGATAACTGATTTTGTGGGAGGAATGCCACCTGGAACTTGCACTTCACTAATTACCAAAGCCGCGCCTCGTCGATGGTGGTTATTAAGCCTGCATTTCACCTCCTCCTCAATAAGTGCTTCGTGGATTATTAAGCCTGCTTTAAGCCTGCAAGCCACCCCAGCCCACCCCACTCCACCATCCCCCCAATACGCGCCTCGTGGATGGTGGATTATTAAGCCTGCTTTACCCACCGCAATACACGCCTCGTGGATAGTGGATTATTAAGCCTGGTTTTAACCTACCCCAATACGCGCCTCGTGGATGGTGGATTATTATGCTACCACTAATAACAGCAATGTTACCATATTTTACTCAACTACGTACCATACCCCAAGTTATATATATATATATATATATATTCCATTTCGGAGAAAGCTTTGCTGTGCTAATGCCATAGAATTCCAGGCTGGTAAGCTTGCATTGTGTGTCATCAGGACATCCGCTGCCCTTTTTTGGACTGCATCGCTCTCTAGATCTAGAAAGAGAGGGTAGTGGGAGAGAAAGAATGACCGACCTATCAGTTTGAGCCTTCCACTGAACACCTACTGCATATCGCAATAGGGACTACCCCCAGGCGCCCCGCAATCCGCTGGAGAATATTCAATCTTCCCCCCGAGAGGGGAGGCTAGTGCATGAATATTCCCAAACAGATATTGGACCTGCTGGGTAGATTTAAGTTTTTGACGACTACAACCGGTTTCACCCCAAGGGAGGGAGGGGGGGGGGGCCTCGTCAGGTAAGCATACGGCGTAACCTGACAAATTGCAAACACAACGCGTTTACTAGAAGCCACTTCCAGAATTTACTGGTAGCACCACTAGTACAGCGCGGATTGCATCCCTAAAGGTTTATGTGGTGTTGCAGTGGAAGAAGACGGACTAATTTTGAAAAGGCAACACCTAGGCAATTTTGTGGTGTAATTATTCTTTACTTTTAAACAAAGGCGACCAAAGCGAAATATGCACTCAATCAGATTAGCTCCAAGAGACGCAATTTTTCATTTCAATTCTGAGAACGCTCTGCTGTGCTAATGCCATGGAATTCCAGGCTGGTAATCTTGCATTGTGTCATCAGGGCATCTGCTGTCCTTTTTTTGACTGTATCGCTCACTAGATCTAGAAAGAGAGGGTAGTGGGAGAGAAGGAATGACATACCTATCATTTTGAGCCTTCCACTGAAAACCTACTGCATAAGCATAATGCAGTAGGTGTTCAGTGGAAGGCTCAAATGATAGGTCTGTCATTCCTTCTCTCCCACTACCCTCTCTTTCTAGATCTAGTGAGCGATGCAGTCACAAGATGGGATAAACCATAACCCACACAGACCCTTCTATATGAGAGCTGTCCTCGCTGTCAATGGTCTCTACCTTTTGTCTTTTAGCTGATTCTGATGTTAAATTATTTCCTATTGAAAAAGTCTCGCAGACTTGCCAATGCGTCCGTGAGTTCAGGACAGAATAAGGGGCGCAGGACATATGCGTCACTGATTTGTCAAACGTCATTTGTCATGACGTAATTTTTAGCTTTTTCGTAATTTTATAAAGTACTCAACAGAGAAAGAAACACGCTTAGAAAAGACGGTTACAACACAATTTATTAATATTTCGGGTAAATACCCTTTGTCAAAATAGACAAACAAACAGAGAGATCAGCCGCTACTTATCTTCATTCGCAGACGTAATGTGGCAACTAAACGAGGTGACGTAAAATAAAATAAAAAGAACAAAAGTGCGTAAAAATAAAAATAAAAATGACGTCAACGAAATACTCATAAGAGAGAGACTCGGAGAGAAACTGAACACGAGAGACAATAGTGTGTGTAAGCGCGCGCAGGAGCGAGCAAAAGTGAATGCGTGTGTGTGAGGCCAAAAAGAGAGAGAGATGATGAAACGTTTTTATTCAGGATAAAAAGTTTTAGGCATAGCAATGCCTATCTTCCAAACTGTCCTGCTACTCTACACATATAAAAATACATCAGACGATCTCTCTTGGCTTGACTTCGCGAACGAAGATTTTATAGGAGTTGCCCACGACGTCTGCAGGCTTGTTCGTGGCTGCGGAGGCCAATCCGAGACAGGCAGGTTCGACCGCAGTGGCTGCAGGGGAAGGTATGGCCAGGGTTCTGAGCTGCGGCATCTCTGTTTTTTCTCCTGAGCCGCTTGTCCTTAAGGCTAGCTCTGTGAGAGTCCTCAAAGGAGACAGCTGCCTTGTAAATGGTGGAGCGCCAGGTGTCACGGTCCGCAGCAAGCGAAGACCACTGGTGGTGGTCGATTTGGCAGGCACTAAGTGACTTCTTGAGACAGTCTTTGTATCTCTTCTTTGGTGCCCCTCTGTCACGGTGTCCAGTAGCAAGCTCGCCGAACAGGGTGATCTTTGGTAGGCGATGATCCTCCATCCTGGAGACATGCCCCGCCCAGCGGAGCTGTGTCCGCAGCAGCAAAGCCTCGATGCTCACAGTTTCAGCCTGTTCAAGGACCTCGACGTTGGTGACATAGTCACTCCAGTGAATGCCCAGGATGGTACGCAGGCAGCGCTGGTGGAAGCGTTCGAGGAGTCGTAGTTGGCTGCGGTAGAGGGCCCAGGACTCGGAACCATACAGCAGGGTGGTGAGGACCACAGCTCTGTACACGCTGATCTTGGTGCCTGTTTTCAGCTGTTGATTGTGCCACACCCGCTTGAAAAGTCGCCCGAAAGCGCTGTTCGCTTTTGCCAGCCTGCTGTCAAGCTCCTTGTCCAGCTTGGCGTCCGACGTGATAATGCAGCCAAGGTAAGTAAACTGGTGCACTGACTTTAGTTCAGACTCGCCAATGGTGATGTGAGGAGGGCGATACACTGTCTTGGGTGCCGGCTGATGGAGGACCTCTGTCTTTTTCAGACTGACCTCGAGTCCAAAGAGCTGGGCAGCATCTGCGAAGCAAGACGTGATGCGCTGCAGGGCTCTCTCTGTGTGTGCAACGAGGGCAGCATCATCAGCAAAAAGCAGCTCACGAATCAGTTGGTCTAGGGTTTTCGTGTGGGCCTGCAGTCGTCTGAGGTTGAACAGGCTGCCATCGAGACGATACCTGATGTACACTGCATCGTCATCATCGAGGTCCACTGTGACCTGCTTCAACATCATGCTAAAAAAGATGGTGAAGAGGGTCGGTGCCAGCACGCAGCCCTGCTTTACGCCGTTGAGAATAGGGAATGGTTCTGAGAGGTCATTGTTGAGTCTGACCTGGCCTTGCTGGTCCTCGTGTAGCTGGACAATCATGTTGAGGAACTTTGGGGGACAGCCAAGTCGCTCCAGGATCTGCCACATGCCTTGCCTGCTCACAGTGTCGAACGCTTTTGTTAGGTCGACAAATGTTACATACAGCGCTTTGTTCTGCTCGCGGCACTTCTCCTGTAGCTGTCTCAGCACAAAGACCATATCGGTGGTGCTCTTGTTTGCTCTGAAGCCACACTGGCCCTCTGGGAGTTGGTCTTCAGCGATGGCAGGTACCAGCCGATTCAGGAGCAGCCTTGCAAGGATTTTCCCAGCAATGGACAGCAGGGTAATTCCCCGATAGTTGGAACAGTCAGACTTCTCGCCTTTGTTCTTGTACAGGGTGATAACGACTGCATCACGGAGATCTTTTGGTAGTGTTCCTTCCTCCCAGCAGCAGAGAAAGAGGTCATGGAGCTTGTTGTGCAGTGCTGTGCCTCCATGTTTCCAGATCTCTGGCGGTATTCCATCAATGCCTGCTGCTTTGCCACTCTTGAGCTGGTGGATGGCTGTGAGGGTCTCTTCAGCGGTGGGCGGTTTGTCCAATTCAACCTTTACTGGGAGGTGTGGGATTTGTAGGACGACTGCTTCTTGAACAGTGCGCTCAGCGCTGAAGAGGCTCTGAAAGTATTCCGACCAGCGGTTCAAGATGGAGGTATTATCTGTGAGGAGTGCCTGGCCATTCGCGCTTCGCAGGGGACTTTGTACCAGGTGCCTGGGGCCATACACTGCTTTCAGTGCTTCGTAGAAGCCCCTGTAGTCACCATTGTCAGCGCAAAGCTGGGTCCTCTGTGCAAGTCTGGTCCACCACTCATTCTGGAGATCTCTGAGCTTGCGCTGGAGACTGCTGCAGACGAGGCGGAAGGCAGACTTCTTCACAGGGCAGGAAGGCTGGGCTAGGTGGGCCTGATGGGCGGCTCTTTTTCTTGCTAGGTGTTCCTGGATCTCTCCATCGTTTTCGTCAAACCAGTCTTTGTTTTTCTTTCTGGCGAAACCCAAGACTTCTGCAGAGGATTTTGCAATAGCAGTTTTCAGTTGTTCCCAAAGTGTTTCAGGGGAGGAGTCTACTGGGTCCGCTGCGTCTTTGAGCCTGCGCTGTAAATTTGTCTGAAAGGCAGCTTTCACATCGTCACGCTGAAGGCTGGCAACATCAAGCTTTTTCTTGGGGGGCCCCCATTTCTTGGGTTTTGGCTTGAAGTGGAGCCTGAGTTTGCAGCGGACAAGGCGGTGGTCAGTGTGGCACTCTGCGCTGGGCATCACTCTGGTGAGGAGGACGTCACTGCGGTCCCTCTGATGCACTAGGACATAGTCGATAAGGTGCCAGTGTTTGGAGCGAGGATGCATCCAGGTGGTCTTTCGACTGTCCTTTTGCTGAAAAGTAGTGTTGGTGATGACCAGTTGCTGCTCCGCACAGAACTTCAACAGTAGGCGGCCATTGTCATTGCAGTTCCCCACGCCATGCTTGCCGAGGACTCCTTTCCAGGCTTCAGAGTCCTGGCCCACTCTGGCGTTGAAGTCGCCAAGGATGATGACTTTGTCGTCTGCAGGGGTACGACCTGAACACTGATCAACTCAGGCACACTCCAACTGTGCCACTTTGATTTACCAGGACCTTTCAACGGACATGCTATTGAACAAATCCGTTTTTCCCCCTGGATTGTGAGTCCAGCTACCGGGGCTGGGACAGGATTCGAACCCACAACCCAGCGATTCCCTTCGCTCTCCTGCTCCGACGTTTAACTGCCTGAGCTATTTCGGACTCTGCACACTAGGTGCTGACTTAAAACTAAACATGTTTTAACAGCAGTACTGTCCGGACTCGCGCCGCCACGTGCCCACCGCGCGTTGACCTGTCCGCTGGCTGTGTGGACACTGGTACTGTCCGTGGCGGAGACGAGGACGGGGATGGGGGCGGCGCCGGAAGGAGAGTTGTGACCCTGGGGGTCACGCGGGTTAGCACCGTCCTGACGGGCGGTAGTTTTGACTGCCTGAGGTCCACTGAAGCCGTTGTTTGTACGGGGATTTGCTGACGTGACCCGGACAGTAATCCTCTGGCAGTCAGTACTTGCGGCCCAAGGCGCGACTGGTGGCTGGGGTGGGGGTAGGCGTGGTAAGATGGCGGATGGCGGTAGGTGTGAGGAGGGAGTGGGTGGTACAGCAAGCTGTGTGTTCATCTTTTTCTGCATCTCCCGGATCACGTGAGCGTGCTTGTTGGGTTCAGTTCGCGGCGGCGCTTTGAGCCGATATTCAATTGGGTAAAGCGCCTATTTAATGCTGATTTATTTATTTATTTATTAGATGGCCGTGGCTTTGTCGGGCAGAAGACAGTCTGTCCACTTTGTCGTCAGTGGCATGCTGTAGTGTCTCCATGTCGGTTAGCCTCTCCTCCAGGCCACCCAACTTGCTGCACAGGCACTGCTCTGACGCCTTCAGGTCGCGTGCCCTTTTCACGGCCTCATCACGCAGCAGGCTGTCGAGCTGGTTGATTCTGGCCATGGCTGCTGACAGACCTGCACACAGTGTGGTGATGTCCTGGCGAAGGCGCGTGACGAGGTCATGGGCACTGCAGACACCGGACTGGAGCCGCGCTAAAGACCGCAGTGCTGGCAAGGCCGCCAACTGGCTGAGAGGCAGGAGGGTGTTGAGCGCTGGGATGACTCTTGACTCCGGGTCTGGAGTGATACCTGGCTCCTATTCCTCGTCTGGATTAGTAGCGTTGCTGCTGGTGACCTCAGGCGGACACGCAGCCAGAAGAGATTTGGCCATTTTTGACTGAGTGCGGGCGGTGGGCGTGGCCTGCTGGTGGATGGGAGAGGGTGGGAGACTAGGCGTGTTACTGGTGGGGGAAGGGTGGACGGTATGGGGTGGGGGATTTATCATATCACGGGTGGATGGAGGGTGGACGGGAGAGAGTGAGGGGTAAGACTAGAGAGATTAGAGAGAGAGAAAGAAAGAGAGAGAGAGAGAGAGAGAGAGTGAGTGAGAGAGAGTGGCGGTGACGTAAAAGAGGTAACTCCGTCACCACGCAGACACTGACATAATACTCTAAATACGACGTCAGTCTCTCTCTCGCGCGTGGCTCTCTCTCTCTTCCTCTCTCTCTCTCTCTCTCACACACACACACACACACACACACACACACACACACACACACACACACACACACACACACACACACACAAACATAGGCGCATCTCCAGGAGGCATAGATCTTCATGCGCCCTTCCGGCGCATGAGGATCTATGCCTCTTGGAGATGTTTGGAGTGCGCGCGCACGCACGCATAACACGCACACACACATCGACGCGCTTTCCGAATAGCATGCAGGTGACCCGTGTACTTAGTATATCATGCAGCTAGGTAAAGCCAACCTGCATTCACACAAAGACTGAAATTGTACCCTGAAGTTCTAGTTTTGTCACCATTTTCTCAAGCGAAAGTGAAACTCATATCACGTAAAATATAAAATTAGGTAAAAACTAAAACTTACGTCATGACAAATGACGTTTGACAAATCAATGACGCGTATGTCCTGCGCCCCTTATAGAACTCACTGACGCATTGGCAGATGTGCGAGACGTTTTTAGGAGATAAGTGAACATCAGAATCAGGTCAAAGACAAAAAGTAGAGGCCATTGACAGCAAGGACAGCTCTCATATAGAAATGACTTTGTGGGTTATGGTTCATCTTGTTTCATTCTTGTCCCTGCTACAAACTACAGGGGAAGAGAGAGAGAGAGAGAGAGAGAGAGAGAGAGAGAGAGAGAGAGAGAGAGAGAGAGAGAGAGAGAGAGAGAGAGAGAGAGAGAGAGAGAGAGAGAGAGAGAGAGTGTTACGTGGTGGAGTTGTAGTCGAAGTATGATAAACACACCAGACACACACACACGTAGAGTTCTTTAAAGTAAACCTCGTTCAGCTGCAATCCGTCACACTCGTGGCTTAAGGACTTGTAGACAATACTGGAGTAACAGTTCCAACAATATTTAATTCAGCGATGCGCTATCCACACAATAATGCACTCTCAAATGCACAAACTACTGAATACAAAGTCTCTTTTGCTATGTCTACACTACGACTCAAAGTTTCTCATACACAGCGTCTCTCGCAATAAATTGCGTATCTCTACAACTGACAAAGCAAGACAATGTACTAACGGGCTTCCCAGCGCCCTCCTTATATACACTATCAAAATCTAGAATCTTCTACGGAAATCAAGTAACTCAACCAATCAAAACGAAGCGCACAGCCGAAACTCATTAACATAAACTTTCCAGAAACAATATATCAGGCTACAAAAACACTTCATCTCTAAATTCTAGCATATAATAAAGACACATAAAAGTATGGTATCCCTATCTATGATAGCTCAAAAAGGTACGAGAACATTCACCAAACAAAATAAAAGCTGCTCACTACACGCGCACAGGAAAACAAAAAGTAGCAAAAAATGTTGCGATGTCACCTAACCGACGTGACACTTACGAGGCCACTAGACAGTGCGACCCTTCTACAACGTTCCGGACTAAACTTAACAAAACGAAATCGGCTCTACTCACGAACAAAAGAAAAACTTACTAAAAAAAAAACACGTGAATCGTAACCGTGATAGCTCAAATAAACAACATAAGTCGTTACCTACGAATAACACATGTACGCTCTCACAGGATAACACAACCACAATCGTAACAGAGACAGACAGACAGACAGACAGACAGAGAGAGACAGAGAGACAGAGAGAGAGAGAGAGAGAGAGAACGAACGAACGAACGAACGAACGATGTTTATTGCTCAGGCCGACGGCCCATTGCAATGGGGGAACAGTGGGATGGGGAGGAAAAAAATCGAAAATATTCGACAACAAATGAAAACACCGAAATAAGGTCTCATCCAACAAGGTAAATGTCCATGTTAGGAATCGGTTATTCTATTAGCTAAAAGTCAACAACAATGCGACAGTCGTCATCAGTCAGGCTAGGCTTCAAATCAAGCACCGAGTCAGTCAGAATGTTAACCCAGGAGGTGACGAACCATGGAACGTATATTCTCCAACTCGATCAGCGCCCTATCAAAACACTCTTGGTAGTTACCATTGGGATCTATGGCAGTCCAGCGGCAAATGTTTTCTTGCACCTTTTGTTCATAGTCACTCATCAGCTTTTTTCTTTGATGGATGAACCAGTGACACACAGAACCTTTCTCACAGTCCAAGACCACTGTTATGTCATCACTTCTACACAACAAGTGCTCTTGCTGATTTTTTTTGTACAAAACGCATTTCTCAAATCCTGTGTTTCTCTGGTTATCGCGTAAACGTCTTTGTAAAGTTCTGTTCATGATTGATGCGACGTAATCTCTCTCTTCAAGAGTGTATGAATCAGTGGTTACAATCGTATCACTAGGGTCGGCTTCAGCACTGTCGACACAGTCCATTGCGCACGCTCCAGTCAGCTGTGTTGTCACGCTGGTACCAATGCACTCTGTAGGTGCATCGTCACTGGTCTCTATCCTGTCCGCTGTGGGTGTGTAGACATCATGGGAAACACGTGCAACCTCATCACCTGTGGCTTGGGGAGTTGTTGTACACGGCGTGTCGAGAGTGTGTAGCTGTTTGTCTTCGCTGTTTGTAGCTTGTGTGGGCGGGGTGGGCATAAACAAAGGCAATACTGGTGATAGATTGTCACTTGCCTTGTTCGAACGTTCCTGCCTCCTGGCCTCTGCTCTCATGTAGTCCCGGCGATTGTGGGATGGCGGCTTCTTGCGGTAGGTTGCGGTAATGGCAGGGGACCCGTGTGCCATACCGGTCAACCTCAGAATGACAACTGTCGAGTCGCCTCTACCGTCAATTTTAAAGGATGACAGCGTGTTGTCGCATAGCAGGGCGTTCAAAGCAGCTTCCAAAGCTGAAGGCAGTCCTTCAACTGGCATGGCGTTGAGATTTACTGGCAAAAGCAGTACTTTTTGCAGGAGGTCTCAAATGGCAGCCCTGTTGCTTGCACGATCACGTGACCGACCGAGCGAGAGAGAGAGAGAGAGAGAGAGAGAGAGAGAGAGAGAGAGAGAGAGAAAGGGAGTTTACCGTAGCATTCACAGCATCTCTGGCCGTTCTGAACGGTTCTGATACAGCCGCTCGGGCACTCTCCCACTGGAACACACACAACACACACAACACACACACACACACACACAACACACACACACACACACACACACACACACACACACACACACACACACACACACACACACACACACACACACACACACACACACGAGTAATTATTGAGGTTTCCTTTGACACGAACGACTCCCAACAACAAACCAGAGCGAAATCACGACCGATAATCGGCTTCTACCGTCATATGCAGAGTCATCATGCGTGAAATCTCCAGTAGGCACTGATCCTGATAGGCCCCAGAAAAAAAAAAGAAAGTCCGTACCTTGTGGAGGGCGACTTTAATCATTACATCCTGAGGCTGATTTTGTAAAATGTGCTTCCTGTCCTATGAATGCTACATTACAGATTAGGAGATAGATCAACTGTTTTAGTTTAAGGGTGGTGCCAGAATAGCTTGGCGCCTCAGGCGCCAAGCTATTCTGGCACCACCCTTGAACTATCATAGTCAATTCATTTCAAGCAATGGTGGGTGTATCAGGAGGAAAGGGATTTCACGTAATGATTAAGATTGTGTTGATGAACATCGTGTTGATTAACATCGTGTTAATTAACATTGTGTTAATTAACATTGTGTTAATTAAGATTGTGATGATGTACATTGTGTTGATTAACATTGTGCCCAGAACAAAACTAAGAATCACGTGACTCACCCTTGCATTTACAGACGAAGCAGTCAGACGGGAACCTCCTGAACATAAACGTTCCAGCGGGGCAGTCACTGGGGCACTCAACCGGACCGCATCCTGTGATCACAATCATCATCATCATCATTATCATCATCATCATCATAATCATCATCATCATCATCATATTCATCATCATCATCATCATCATCACAGCAATAAAACATCATAATCATA